>APFE031306503.1:83232-163387 GCA_000404065.3 Pinus taeda
AATATTTGAATTTTTGTTTTCTTTTTTATTATTTTTTGTGTTTTTTTTATTGTTTTTATTTTTTTTCAATATCTGAATTTCTGTTTTCTTTTGTATTTTTCATTTTTATTTCTTTAAACATTTACTTTTTTATTTTGATTTTCATTTTCATTTTTTCTATAGGGTCTGTGTCGATGCTCATCTAACAACCCGATCCTATTATGGGCAATTTGAGAATTGATTTTAAAATTTTCATTATAATGAATGGAGTCTGCCCCCACAATGTATCAATGTCATGGTTGGTCTTTAAGTTTTCATTACAACGGGTCGAGTTCACCTACACCACATATCAATTTGATGGTTGATTTATAAAAAAAAATTGCAATGTATCGAATCGTCTTAGGCTAATATTTTAAAGTCGCTACATATTTTGCATTCAAATTGTTGAAAAATTTGTTGAAGATTTACCCTAAAAGAAAGAACATCATTCTGGAATAAACAATTTTCATTTTTGGGTTGTTTTTTCATGTTTTTTTAAGGTTTTTGGGCTTGAGTACACGTTTTGAGGTAATAGTTCATGTTTCATCCGTAACTATGTTCCTTACGGATACAAGGGTTGGTTTGGTTGTTGGACAAACTGCATTTGTCGTTGCAAAGGCTGTTGAAACCGCTAGAAAGGTTCCCCTTGCTGCTGTAAAGGTTTCCCTTGCTGCTGTAAAGGTTGTTGAACAGTTCCTTGAGGAATTCCTTGTTTGTACTGATAAGTTCCAATTGGGATTTGACCATATGCACCGGGAACGAGATTTTGACCAGGTTGCACATGAGGACCTACTTGTGGAATATGAGGTGGATTTGTCGTGGTTGTGAACCATATGGAACATAAGATTGTTGAAGGGGTATCTAAGCCGAATAAGGCTGTTGATACCAGACATTACTAACTCCAGCTAGAATAGATGATTCAACGAGATTAGGAATACCACTAACAGGTTGACTCACTCCAACCATGTGAGGTTGCGATCCACTCACATGGGTTCCACTTGTGTTAATTTTAGGTATGTTCTATGCTTAGAGCAATTTATTTCAATTTTCACATTTAGCTCAATATCTTTTCCAAATTAGCAATCACAACATCTTTAAAGTAAACTGCAGATAGAACATAAACATAAATCGCAGAAGTCAAGCCAAGACAAAAGGACACAAGATGTGGCACTAGCCAGGGACAAATCCCAATGTGGGGAAACCCTTGATCAATTTTTCTTATATGTTCTTCAATAGTTCAGCAGAGAGAGAGAGATAGTACGTTTACAATAGAAGTCAACACTTTGACTTATCTAGATAAGAGCATAGATCATCTCTAAGAAGATGATACATAAGATCAGTTGAAGACATGCGGCTTCAACTGATTCTCCAAGGTGTCTCCTTCACCTATCGTTGTGTTGCATTCCGTCATCATGTTGCAACTCACCGTGTTGTACCATGTTGCACCCATCATCACTATGTTGCATCTCATCACGCTTCATTAATCATGATTGTACCCATCATTGTACTGCATTATGTGCCATTGTTGCACCATGTTTCCATATTGATCTATGTGTTGGTTGCACCTTGCTTGCTTGTTGTCCCTTACTTGCTTGTTGTCCCTAGCATGCTTGTTGTCCTTAGCATGTTTGTTGTTGCATGCTAGTTGTCCCTTACATGCTAGATTTAACATTACATGCTTGGTGTATTTGCTGCTAAGTACCATACAATTGTCCCAATGTTAGTTAGTTGTCTCTTGCATGTTTCTCTCCTTTGAAGACATATGCTCTTGTTGTTCTAGAAGTTCCCTACAGTTCCGGCTGTTCCAGCAGTTCCCTACAGTTCCGGTTGTTCCGGCAGTTCTGGTAGTTCCAGTAGTTTCGGCAATTTCGGCTTCTGCTTCTGCCCTCTGCGTCAGCTTTCCTGGTAGTTCCGGCAGTTCCGACTTCTTCCCTCTCTGTCAACTTTCCCTACTGTTCCATCATTTCCGTCTATTCCCGGTAGTTCCGGCTTCTGCCCTCTGGATTAGGGCAGCGTTATCCCTTAGGATCTCTCCTCCTATTAAAACCCAAAGACAAGTAGAGAGGAAGAGATCCCAAGTGTGTTGAAATGGCTTGAAGGCCACCTCTATTTATACTAAAATGTTGAACACAAGTGGGGTTTATTTGGTTGTTGGCCGACCTTGATGAATTGTCCCATAACACAAATAAATTCATATCTCCATGAATACTTATCGGAATTGGATGATCTTTAGATAAATTCTACACCTCTCGATGAGAGGGATCCAAGAAAAATATCAGCTTCCATTAATAAGATGACCCACATGGAGCTTGCCCTAGTTGCCAATTTTAACACTCCCTCTCAACTAGGGAGAACTCCATCCACTGATCCATATGTCCGACTGTATTATCTCTGCCATCAGTGACCTACACTGCTCTGCTCTGCTGAGCTCTTCTTTGCTCTACTCTGCTCTGCTGAACCATGAAGAAGAAGAATTGATCGATAATGTCTCATACCAGTCTCTACTAACCCGAAGTTAATTTCATCTAAAGAGAGTGCGTCACATCACTCTTACTGGCCCAAAGTCAGTTTTATTGATCCCAGATCAATATCACAAGAGAGTGCCTCAAACCACTCATACTGATCCCAGATCAGTTTCATTGATCCTAGATCAATGGAGGTCATCCTAGCATAGGGAGTACGGTAGATACATCGATGCGTCCATCGATAGTACTACTCTGGTCCCTAACCCCATTTCCCTGCTCATTGATTAGATGATAGGTACTTCCCATGAGTCCCAGACTGCATGGGTAGGATGCCTCGACAGGAGAACTAATCATCCTTTCCACATGAGAATGAATCATCCTGCCCCACAGTCGCCACGGGAGAACTAATCATCCCAGCCCACAGGAGAACTAATCATCATGTTTCACAGTCGCCACGAGAGAACTAATCATCCCAGCCCATAGGAGAACTAATCATCATGTTCCACAGTCGCCACGGGGTATCACAGGGGAAGGTTGAACCTGTCATCTTGTACATAGCGCACTGCCAGGGGAGGGTGAGTCGCCCTGTGGTCGTATGTTTCTCCAGTAAGTACCCCAAGCCCCCTAGAGTTCCCAGATCTCAATGCATGCAACATGCGAGACCCTTATAAGAAGGTCTCTTAATGACTCCAATTCGTTCGGGAAAGTCACATATTTGACCTTTCCCCGGGGCTTTGACAAAATGTCTGCGACCTGTTCATCAATCTCAATGCAATGGAGCCTCCTCGCCCATCGACTTACCATGTCCCAGATAAGGTAGTATCTGATGTCTATCTACTGGAGCAATCATCGAATACGGGATTCCTCAATAATCAAACCCCCCTCTAGTTGTCACAGAGAATCACAGTGGTATTCATCATGTGTACAAATAGCTCACTTAAGAGCTTCTGCAACCATGCAGCTTCACACGAGATCATACCCGTAGTTATGTATTCAGTCTCGGCGGTGCTTATAGAACCGACTTCTGCTTCCTGCTCATCCATGATATCGAAGCAGAATCCAAAGAGAACCAGCACTGAGAAGTGCTCTAGTGATCCTCCACACTGCCTGCCCAGTCAGCATTCGAATAATCATGCAATTTCATATTTCCCGCAGTGTATCTCAATCCATGAGAGATTATGCCCTGAAGATATCTCAGAATATTCTTGGCACCAATCTAGTGATGCTCAACCAAATATGAGCTCACCATGCTAACTACAAAACATATACCCAAACGGAAGTTCACCAAGAACATCAATGCAAATGAGTTTATGAAACTCAGAGGCATTTCCCAAATCTGGTCTGGCATCATCACCATATAACTTCTAAAAGTTAAGATCCTCGAGGTAGTCACGAGCTTGCAGTTTACCATTCCACATCTAGAATACAACTCCCTCTTACTTCTGCAAGTGGGAGGTTCTGCACCTGTTTGAAATAGGTCGTCCTCAGAAGGTGCTGGTATGAGAGTTCTATCATCCACAACCTTCAAACAATGGTGTGGATCGGCTTCACTCTTAGTGAATCTCAGCTTCATCTGACAGCTATCCATCCACCCGTACTATGCCCGGGGTGTTTTGCTTCAAGCGACAGAGGGCTTTCTTCCACCTGTATACATGAAATTCCCAATCATGAATCTCAAACTCCTCGGGTTGTTCCAAACCTGTGGACCTACTACATGAGGGGAATGGTCCCCTTATAAGATTTTCCTTCGGTACATCTCAAACATGTACCTTCATGCTCTTCTTGAATTTAGGCATCCCTATCACCATCTGACTCACATCGTGTAGGGCCCCATAGGTAGAACTCTGGTGTTATAGATGCAATATGTCAATGGAAATGATCCCCAATGGACCATCCTGCAACTTGATACAAATTGCCAACCCTGAACCCATGCGAAAAAAGCATCTTTGAAAATTCTATTTTTTAACACGTACCTTTCCATCGATGAATGCCACCCTAAAAGCTTTGACTTCCATTTCCAAGATGGACACTAGGTTCTTCTTGCAATTAAGTACATAAAAGAGATTCTTGTAAGTGAATAGAGTTACCCTCATTCAATTGAGGGGTAACATTCCCTACACACTTTCTGGATAGGTGGCATCAACTCCAAGTATAATCCCGCGGTTGTTTTTGTCTCTACCAAATTTGAGAGAGCACCCTTCAATCCGATGACGTGCCTTGAAGCACTACAATCAATAAGTCAGATTCCCAAAGAATCTGGAGGAGATGGAAAATACAAGATAACACTTTTTTATCTTATCAGAAACAACATTTGATTCTTCATACCTGAGGTTCCTTGCTTTCTCTGAAGAGTCGGTCATTTCCTTGATGACCCGCATTACCTGTCATTCCTCTGATCATTGAAGATGTCCCTAGAATGATTGTTATCATCATAAAGTGATGTGTCCCT
Source organism: Pinus taeda (assembly GCA_000404065.3). Lineage (NCBI taxonomy): Eukaryota > Viridiplantae > Streptophyta > Pinopsida > Pinales > Pinaceae > Pinus > Pinus taeda. The sequence continues at coordinate 88,165 of APFE031306503.1, forward strand.
ACCTCAGACACTCCTTTGCATAATGGCCGAACTTATTACAACCAAGGCATATGCCTTTCCTTCCACCTTTAGATCTGAAACTTCCCATTGAAGTGATCTTTAGGTAGGCCATCAGAAACTTCTGTTGCACCATTCTAATAATATTCTCTACTTCGACTTCACCCTTGATGAATTTGAAGAGGGATGAGGAATCCATTGATCCTTTTTTCCTTTCCCAACTATATTCGTTGATTACTCTTTCACTTTTGCTTGGGCATTGCCTTCACCTTAGCTCTGATACCATGTTAATTTTAGGTATGTTCTATGCTTAGAGAAATTTATTTCAATTTTCACAGTTAGCTCAATATCTTTTCCAGATTAGCAATCACATTAGCTTTAAAGTAAACTACAGATAGAACATAAACATAAATCACAGAAGACAAGCCAAGACAATAGGACACAAGATGGGCACTAGCCAGGGACAAACCCCAATGTGTGGAAACCCTTGATCAATTCTTCTTATATGTTCTTCAATAGTTCAGCAGAGAGAGAGAGATAGTATGTTTACAACAGAAGTCAACACTTTGACTTATCTAGATAAGAGCATATATCATCTCTAAGAAGATGATACATGAGATCAGTTGAAGACATGCGGCTTCAACTGATTCTCCAAGGTGACTCCTTCACCTATCGTTGTGCTACATTTCATCATCATGTTGCACCCCACCGCGCTGCACCATGTTGCACCCATCATCACTATGCTGCATCTCGTCACGCTTCATTAATCATGATTGTACCCATCATTGTACTAAATTATGTGTCATTGATGCACCATGTTGCCATACCGACCTATATGTTGGTTGCACCTTGCTTGCTTGTTTTCCCTTGCTTGCTTGTTGTCCTTAGCATGCATGTTGTTGCATGCTAGTTGTCCCTTGCATGCTAGCTGTAACATTGCATGCTTGGTGTATTTGCTGCTAAGTACCATACAATTTTCCCAATGTTAGTTAGTTGTCCCTTGCACGCTGCTCTCCATTGAAGACAGATGCTCCAGTTGTTCCGACAGTTCCCGACAGTTCCAAAAATTCCGGTTGTTCCCAGAAGTTCCGAAAGTTCTAGCAGTTCTAGCTTCTGCCCTCTGCATCAGCTTTCCCGGCAATTCTGGCTTCTGCCCTCTGCGTCAGCTTTCCCGGCAATTTCGGCTTCTGCCCTCTGTGCCAGCTTTTCCTGGCTATTCCAGCTTCTGCCCTCTGCGTTATCTTTCCTAGCTGTTCCAACAGTTCCCAACAGTTCCGGCTTCTACCCTCTGTGTCAGTGTTCCCGGTTGTTCCGGTAGTTCTGGCTTCTGCCCTCTGGATTAGGAGAGTGTTATCCCTTAGGATCTCTCCTCCTACTAAAACCCAAAGACAAGTAGGGAGAAAGAGATCCCAAGTGTGTTGAAATGACTTGAAGGCCACCTCTATTTATACTAAAACGTTGAGCACAAGTGGGGTTTATTTGGTTGTTGGCCGACCTTGACAAATTATCCCATAACACAAATAGATTCATATCTCCATGAATACTTATTGGAATCGGATGATCTTTAGATCAATCCTATACCTCTCGATGAGAGGGATCTAAGAAAAATATTAGCTTCCATTAATAAGATGACCCACATGGAGTTTGGCCCTAGTTGCCAATTTTAAAAACTTGAAACAAGAGGGATATTTGGATTTTGCCCCACATGTTGCGAATGAGGTGGTGGCACATTTTGACCACTTGATGGGGGAATTGAGGAAATTACAAATGTATAAACCGAAACGGTCAGTTGTACCGAGATCGAAGGTTGAAACGAAGGTTGAGCTTCAAGTGACTTTGAAAGTTTAGGATGAACTCCTTGTGAAGATCCTTCAGTATTAGATGATGAAGGGGAACTATGAGGTGAATGCAATGGTTCAGCGAAGATGACTTTCTCTCAAGAGAAGAAGGAGAAGAGATGATTTCGTTGAGGGCTGATTAAAATTAAAATTTACAAGGAATTACTCAATGTGTGGCCAAGAAGCAACTACATGGGTTTGACATATTATCGTTGGCAGTTAATTTTTATGACTCAAAACAACAAATAAATCAAAAAGGGGTAATGTTGGGCAAGAGGGTTTACCAAGTATGCATGAACCGTTATATACACCTTAGTTTAAACCAAGGACTTAGCGTACAACGGTCGATTTCCCCAAATGTTGTGTTTGGTGTATTACGTTTCCAAGACGACTAACTCGGTTACCTGTGGCTAAAGGATAGCAACCTAGTGGGGTCTCCCAATATATACTCAATGGTATGGGCAGCACAAGTCTGTGTTAGAGTTGTCTAATACATAACTGTTCAGTGAGAGCATTACGATATACTTGCCATACTGAAGTGCCTCCTATATACCCGAAAGTATTGAAGAACCTTCGATATACTTTTGTACTGGAACGGGATTTCACCCCCGGGATACAATGCAAGCAGTTAACAACATCTACTATGTTTAAATACGTTGGAACACGTATCTAACCTAGACCTTTAGATATTTGCATTAGGTTACAAATGCTCCTTAAGTTAATTGAGGTAAATTTTAAGTTTATCTTGAATTATGTTTCAATTTTATGGCTCAACAATGTCCCTTGAATCCCTATAATGCAGCTAAATGAGAAAAATGAAATATTTTCGTTCAATGAAGACTAACTAACAAGGGAAGAGAGACAACAAAACAATGCATCAATCAAGCAAAATGCATCAAAACATAACTCCCTAACTTATTGAATGCAAGATGTAAAAATGAAAACTACTATTTCACTTTCACTAACAAATGCAATGCCAAATTGCAAGCCTATGAGAAACAAAAATCATTTTTCTTTCACTAAGATGCACTAATTTTTTTGTTATTTTTCTTTCACTTTGATCCAAAATGCAAAGTAATACTTAGGCAAAGGAAAAATGGAATCCAAAACAACTAAAATAAAATTTTCATTCACTTATTGGTTTCAAATACAAATCATTTCAAAAATACTTAAATGAAGAAATCATTTCACTTTTCTTTTGGGGACAATGAAAACAAAACAATCATTCACTCTCAATTTCACCAAAGCAAACAACTGTAATCTATGTTTGAAAATGGAGCAAAATCAAATTTCAAGTACAAAAGTGATCCAATACTAATGAAAATAACTTCGCAAATATGAACCGAAAGCAACTTGAAGATGGTGTCCTAACCACAGTAAGACTCCTAAATGGAGGCAATCAAACTCACAAAGACAAGCCAAGCGATGAGTGAAAGGTGACCTAGACCTAGAAACCCTAGAAGGCAATCAAACTCCAATAACACATCAAGAGAAGTCAAGAGACAATTGCAACCCCTAAAGGACAACAATCAAGACGAACACACTATAATCACACTGGAAAAACACTTACAAAGGTTGAAATCCACTGAAATTAAGAAGAAACCCCGATTTCATTTTAACCTCTGGGATTAACATGTCTGTTAAAGGAAAAGGAGCATGAAAGGCAGCGCAACGCGACTGTAAATTCAAAAGCAGCGTTGGCAGCGCTTCTGTAAGACCAGAAAACATGTTGGGCGAGAAAAATAAGGGAAAAATAAAAATTTCCATAAATCAGACCAGACTAAACACTAAGCAAAAACCAATGACTGTATAAACCTACATTGATGCACACAAGCTAAGAAATCGACAGTTGGTCAAACTCGTTAGAGAATTAAATTGAAGGAATTGATGGAAAAGTTATAGCTTCCCCAGCGGAGTCGTCATTTTTTCATCTAAGTAAATCCTTTCTATGGACAGAGACGATCCCTCTAGCCCAATGGGTGGGTCTACCAACAAACGAGACAATATACAAGACACTTTCCTAAATTACAATCGAAATGAGAGACGAGAAATGAGGCCTACCTTGTTCTGATGCTATAATGCATTCTTTTGTTGAAGATCTTGATTGCTTGCTCCTCAGGCTCAATCCTTACTGTTCACAGCATTTGAATCACTACACAAGAGGCCAAAGAGACAATAAAGCATACAAGTGCAACAAGAATAATCAAATGTAATCCACTTAACAGACCAAGAATCATTAAGATAAATGATGCATTGACACAAGCAATTATGGAAAATGAACCAGCGGTTGTTATACTAATGAATAAAAGAGGAAGCATACAACCTAGGCCTTAATGTTAATAAGTCCTCCTTGAGTGAATGTTCAAGTCCAAGCTCAAGCTCTCCAAGAACTTCTTCTCCAAGCCAAAGTGAATAGCATGTAGGCATTATCTCAGCATAAGGGTGCAAATAACCAGAGACCACCATTTGGGAATGGAAGAGGATGAATATAAAGGCAGGGAGAGAGAGTTAGGATCTCTCGAAAGATAGGGGAAGGTCTTCATCTTAAGGAGGAAGCTCATAGGGATAAGATCAAAGGGTACTATTGGGAGAATTCAACCACATCCACAAAGAACAACCTCCAACTCATCGTTTTGGAAGCTTCTAGATCACAAAGCTTCTTGTCCTCTTTGGGAAAACTTGCCTTTTAGAAATTAGCGCGAGTATCCAAGTAAAAATTGCGCTCACAGCGCAAGGCTAGTATGGTGCAACCCACCATCAACACAAGTAGGCAGTGTTGTAGTCGTGTTGACCCTGAAATTAGGGTTTTTAGCTCAATTCTTCAAGGAAGGCTCAAGGCATGTTTTCATTATTTTTTTAGGGAGGATCTGGACTACATTTCAGGATGGGTACACTGTATAATTGTCAAGTTTTGGGCACTCCGTGGTATGACACACGGAAGTGCAAGAGGTGTGACAAAATATTGTGTAACACTCTCAATTAAGCTTCTTATTGAAATGATCCGGGTTCGGGTGTGACAAAGGACCCTTCCAAGACCTTTTACTTTCGTGATGTGTTAAATTTCATTTTTAAAAATAACATTAATGAATACATCTGCATCTTGTAAATAAGAAGAACATGTCAATCATCAGCAACATAAAATAACAAGACGTTGATAACGCAGTTCGTCCAGGAGGGACTATGTCTCCAGGCCCCGGTGTCAAGATGGTGTAGGCCACTGCATTAAGTGTTATAAATAGTGTTGATGTACATAAGAGATGATGCTGTTATCATACAAGGAAAATTCCCTCATGCAGGAGTGGCGCCAAGAGATGTTCCGCTACAAGAACTCTTAGTCGAAAAGACTCCTATCAATATGACACAAACTCATGCATGATGAGCATCCTGCCAACATGGCATAAAAGGGATCTCAATGCAAAACATACATGGCAACAACATGAGTATCCCATCAACATGACGACAAATGGATCTCAAATAAAACATGACGAATCATGACAACAAGTACATCACACATATGATTCCGCGTCACATCAAGCAGGAATCATGAGAACGAGTAAGAAACAAGATCCCTAATCAAACATCAAACAGGGATATGTGTAGCAAAATGCATAGCAAAAGAAGTACATGAACACACTGCATATATCTCACATCTAAGGGCCATTTGAAGAAGCGGATGTCAAACTATTAAAGTTGTTCGTGCCATCAATCTCACGGCATCAATTGCATGGAAATGGCAGCTCGCACATGAATGCTAACACATACATTCCACTTAGAAAAGTGGTTGAAGAATAGAATGAACAAATGAGAAATTTGAATGCACCATCATATTTGTGGCGTCGAATAGTGCAAAATCGAATGTCTAATTTTTGAATTCTGAGAAAGTGAGAATCTGGGCTCAAGGAATCTTTTAGATTCCTCATAGATTCCTAAAAGATTCCCTCCTCTGGGTCCTCTACAAATCGGCTGCTCAAATCAGGGAACTACCTGCGCCATCGAGTTCGTGTTGCCGAGAGGTGTAAGATCGACATAAAGTTTGTCCAATTTGGACACTGCGAAAATTTCACCACCCTCGAAATCTTGTTCAGATATGGTTCCACCTTCATTAAAAAATCATTAAAAAAAATATTATGCCTCGTTTTCCATGCCCGCTTCTGGTTCCTCCATCTGCCTCCTAGGCGCAATGAGCAAATGCTGGGTTTATATTATTTCCCCAGTGGATTTTCCAATGAATTGATTTGGCATGTTGGTAAAAATAGTCGTTTGTTGAGGAGGGGTCGGGTGGTCAAACCCCACCCCTCCCATTTTAATATATTATCATTTTTTTTAAACAACAAACTTTATTGTTGGGGGTCGGGTCCGCATTGGGCGGCCCACCCCCATACCTTCCGTAACTGGCACATTAATTTTTTTTAAGGTTTGGGCTTAACATTAAATGGGGGTTGCGTGTAGGTTTGTTCCATGGGGCTGCCCGGTGGGGGCCGTCCCACATGGGTCGAGCGGGTTCAATCCCTGCCAACCTCACATATGTTAATGTGATGGGGTGTGGAGAGGCGTGGGATGGTGAGGGTGGTGGCCCACCACCTCCTTTATTTATTATTATTTTTTTGTTTTTATATATAATAATGAAATTTTGAAATTTCTCGAACATAGGCCAAAGGTGTCTTTTTAACAAGGCGACAATTTCGCCCAGAATCTGGCTGGAGTTGGCCGGATTCCGTATGCTGGAAAAGTTCAAATTGTGTCTTTGTTAATCCTCCCCAGTTAGCAAAAAGTCAACCCAACTTTGATTGCCTCTATCTTCCTCATCTGGACTCAGATTGACAAACCGTTCGCACCACCGCGATCACGACGACGAGATACTTAACATGAACTTGGTTCGAGCATAATCTAAACACTTTGATTTTTAAGCATTCATAAGCCCTCTTTGTCCTGTGTGTGTCTCTGGAGCTACTTGGATCAATCCTCCCCACTGAGGAGCTTTTGGTCCTTCAAAAGCATGAAAAATACCCTGCAACTTATATGTATCTTGTCTGCATCACAAGCATCCTGAAAGGTCTCGCTTCTATCTCCTTCACCTTTGTTCTTCGGAGTCTTAAGTGATGAGCCAACACCTGCCACCTCTGCAACCTGTAGTACATTGTTTTGCAAATTACATGCTTGACTTTCATGACCAACTAATGACCCAAGCACCCCACACTTCCCACGAGTTTATAGCACATACTCGGTGGTCAAGTTTATAACAAGATGGACGCAATACCCCAGCTACGAAAACAAGGCTAGCATATCATTGTTGCTTCAACAAGTGATGGAAAACACATCATCACTACAACACATGATTTATAATCATAAGGCCAAACACTATTTTCTTGACAAGTGATGGAAACACGACATCACTTTCACAGTTTATCATGCTACTCAAAACAAAACCATACATCATTGTTGTTGAACAAGTGACGGAAACACATCACTACTTTTACATTCTAAAATGCAACAAATGATTTACAAAAGCACGACCATGAAATGCTAACATATCTAAAAACCATTTCTCACTTAGCAAGGTGAACGGGTCATCCCCCTGTGGTGGTTTTTCTTGTCGAACAACTATTTCATTTGGTTCATGCATTGACACTTTGCCTTTAAGGCGCTGCTCTGGATGGAGCCTCCAACAAGTGGCTCTTTGATGGCCAGTATTGTCACAATAACTGTAATAGGTCTTCTTTCTCCAGATCTGTTTAACCTGCTATTGAGAGGGTCTTTCACGCCTCATCATTTTGTGTGTTGCCATTCTTTTCCAACACTTAGAAAATGTATGGTTATGTAATCCACAAAAGGTACATGTTTTTCGATGCCATGTTTTACGTTTATCATTAACAACATGATCATAATCGAAATGAACATTTGAATGTTGAGAGTGGTTATACCTTTCCTTGTTGTCTTTGGTGTAAGTATGGCGATGAGAGCTTGCCTCAGCTCCTTCCTGCAGTGGACATTGCCATGGGATGATGGTGATGTGTTCCCATCATTCTCTTTCCTCGATGATTTCGACAATGTCTCGGAAGAATCTGACACCTTTGAACATTCTCCTTTGGTGTATCCCACACATGTAAATTGAGGTCTCTACACAACCTCCAATGGTTGAGCAATGCCTTGGTTATTAACACCAAGTTCTTTTTCCTCCTCGTGCCTCATCCTGGTAAGGAGCCTCATGTTTGTCCCTGTAATTGGGATCTCCACATCTCCAACAAAACTCATACTATGTGAAGACGAAACCGAAGGAAATCAACATCTTTTACCTCTTCTGTCGATTTGGAAAGAACTGATGAGAGCTTCTCATCATCTGTGGTTGGTGGTTCGCTAACTGTCGTGGCGCATTCCCCAACTTCCTTTTTGACATACCCAAGTCCTGTTCGACTCAGTAATTCCTCTACTTTGATGGGGTTGACAATGCCTTGGGCATTAACGCCCAAGCTTTTCCCTTCATACCCCATTTTCTTCAACAATTTGGAGCCAATTCCTGTGGTATGATTTTCAAAAACAGCGAAATCATCATCAGGACACATACATGAATTCAGAGAATCACATTTTACCTCAGATGGGTCATGTTGCATCTTTTCCAAGGCCTCATCCTTTGCTTACAGTCGTCGTAGCAAACTTTGTTTTTCTTCTTTCTCTTCATGTAAACACATCTTCAATTCAGCGTTCTCTGTTTGAAGATTTTCCTTGTTGTGCTTCAGTTCTTCCAAGGCCTCTTCCGTGGCTCGCAACTGATGCTGCAATCGCTCCTTTTCCTCTGTCTTTTTCTGTAGAGTTTCATACATTATTTCCACCCTTTTTGGAATTTTGAGCATGGCCTCATACATCGCTTTTTCATCCTCTGTCATTGCACGTTCCATTATTCACGCTGCAATTCACATCCACGCAAAGACCGCTCTGATATCACTTGATCCGGGTTCGGGTGTGACAAAGGACCCTTCCAAGACCTTTTACTTTCGTGATGTATTAAATTGCATTTTTAAAAGAACATTAATGAATGCATCTGCATGTTGTAAAGAAGAGGAACATGACAATCATCAGCAACATAAAATAACAAGACGTTGATAACGGAGTTTGTCCAAGAGGGACTACGTCTCCGGGCCCCAGTGTCAAGATGGTGTAGGTCACTGCATTAAGTGTTTTCAATAGTGATTATGTACATAAGAGATGATGTCGCTATCATACAAGGAAAATGCCCTCATGCAGGGGTGGCGCCAAGAGATGTTTCGCTACAGGAACTCTCAGTTGAAAAGACTCCTCTCAGTATGACACAAACTCATGCATGATGAGCAACCGGCCAACATGGAATAAAAGGGATCTCAATTCAAAACATACATGGCGACAACGAGTATCCCCTCAACATGACGAAAAAGGGATCTCAAATAAAACATGACGAATCATGACAACAATTACATCACATGTATGATTCCGCATCACATCAAGCAGGGATCATGGAAACGAGTAAGAAACAAGATCCCTCATCAAACAAGGATCTGTGCAGCACAATGCATAGCAAAAGAAGTACATGAACACACTGCATATACCTCACATCCAAGGGCCATCTAAAGAAGCGGATGCCATACCGCTGAAGTTGTTCGTGCCATCAATCTCATGGCGTCAATCACACGGAAATGGTTGCTCGCAAATGAATGTTGACACCTACATTCCACTTAGAAAAGTGGCTGAAGAATAAAATGATCAAATGAGAAATCTGAACGCACCATCAAATTTGTGGCGTCGAATAGTGCAAAATCGACTTTCCAATTTTTGAATTCTGAAAAGTGAGAATCTGGGCTCAAGGAATCTTTTAGATTCCCCCTAGATTCCTCAAAGATTCCCTCCTCCAGGTCCTCTGCAAATCAACTGCTCAAATCAAGAAACTGACTGCGCCATCGAGTTCGTGTCACTGAGAGGTGTAAGATCGACATAAAGTTTGTCCAATTTGGACATAGCGAAAATTTCACCCTCCTGGAAATCTTGTTGAGTCATGGTTCCACCTGCATTAAAAATTAACTAAAAAAAATATTATGCCTCGTTTTCCGTGCCCGCTCCTGGTTCCTCCATCTGCCTCTTGGGCGCACTGAGCAAATGTTGGGTTTATATTATTTCCTCGGTGGATTTTCCAATGAATTGATTTGGCATGTTGGTAAAAATAGTCGTTTGTTGAGGAGGGGTCGGGTGGTCAAACCCCACCCTCCCATTTTGATATATTATCGTGTTTTTTTTTTAACAACAAACTTTATTGTTGAGGGTCGGGTCGACATTGGGCAGCCCGCCCCCATACCTTTTGTAACTGGCGCGTTAATTGTTTTTAAGGTTTGGGCTTAACATTAAATGGGGGGTTGCGTGTAGGTTTATTCCATGGAGTCGCCCGGTGGGGGTCGACCCACGTGGGCCGGGCAGGTTCAATCTTCACTGGCCTCAAATATGTTAATGTGATGGGGTGTGGAGAGGCATGGGCTGGTGGAGGTGGTGGCCCACCACCTCCTTTATTTATTTATTTTTTTGTTTTTATATATAATAATGAAATTTTAAAATTTCTTGAAGATAGGCCAAAGGAGTCTTTTTAACAAGGCAACAATTTTGCCCAAAATCTCGCCGGAGTTAGCTAGATTCCGTCTGTCGAGAAAGTTCAAATTGTGTCTTTGTTAATCATGCCTTGTCAGCAAAAAGTCAACCCAACATTGATTGCGTCTATCTTCCTCATCCGGACTCGGATTGACAAACTGTTCACACCACCGCGATCACGACGACGAGATCTTTAACATGAACCTAGTTCGAGCATAATCCAAATACTTTGATTTTTGAGCATTCATAAGCCCTCTTTGTCCTGTGTGTCTCTGGAGCCACCTGGATCATGAAATCAATCCCAAGGTACTTGTATTCATTTACTTCTTCAAGAATGTTGCCTTCAAAGAAGAACGTATATTGGCTCTGCTTTTTTTTATTTGAGAAAATCATTATTTTGGTCTCGCCGGTATTGACTTGCATCCCCACTGCTTTACAAAAATGCTCAAGGGCATATAGGTGCATTTGCAATCCCTAGGTCGATTTAGCAATCAATACAAGGTCATCAGCATATAAAAGAAGCTTTATCACAAACTCCCCCAACCGAACACCATCCCCACCTTGCAGATTTAGCCACTCTTCCAATTTATCAATATATAAACCAAAAAGTGTAGGGGATAAAGGGCAGCCTTGCTTAACTCTGATGTCACTTCTAAAGTTTTCTGAAATGCATGTTGAAGTTCTAATTTTGACCTTCACCACTTCATAAAGCCTATGGACAGCAACTCTATAATGCAAAGGAATATCAAGTTCTTCCATTCTACTCCACAACCTATCTCTAAGGACCGTGTCAAATGTCTTTTTGAATTCAAAAAAGCAGTGAAATACTTCTTCTTTTCCCTCCCAAACCTTCTCAATAATGTATCTCAACGTGATACCATGATCAATTGTAGAATGTTTCGGCCTAAAACCTGCTTGTCCTTTTTCCCTCTTTTCTTTGACTTCCACCCACTTACTGATTCGAGTTTCTACCATGCCGCTAAACAGCTTTGCAAACAAAGGATTGATCATAATGGTTCTATAGTTGGAAGGATTATTAATGTCTCCACCTTTAAAAAGCGGCATTGCTAGACTGATTGTCCAATCCCTTGGGAATCCTTGTTGACTAACGTTGTTGAATATTTCCATGTGTGTGATGCAAGAACATTCATTCCCCTCTTTAAATAATCTGCTTGAAGTTCAACCAAGTCCTTTGCCTTTCCTATTTTCAACTTCGTAATTCTTGTCTCTACTTCCTTTAATGTGAAAAGCTTTGTAGTTGTGTTGATCTTGGGAGGAGGCTCCTCCTCTAATTTTTTCTCATAGAGTTGACTTGCATAGTCAAACCATTGATTGGTTGTAATATTATTTTCAATTTGCTTCTTCCTTGATTGAAATTCCTGCCAAAAAAACTTTGGGTTATTCTTGCCTTGTTATATTAACCCTTCTAACCTTGTTTGCATGAACTCATCTTTCTTCCTTTTTAAAATCTACTTATATAGTTTTACATTCATCTTCTCCTCACCTACCTTTATCAAGGTTTTCCTTGCCATTTTGCATTCCTTATCAAACCAAGCATTTACAGGAAAACAATTTGATTCAGATTTCCTATCTTTTGCTTTTTTGCACTTCTCAAGTGCACTCTGGATTATATTTGTTAACTCGTGACTATTGAGGCTTTGGGAGCCACTCTTCCCCTTCTGAATTGATCTCTCCAACATTGTTTTGAAGATAGTGCAATTTTCTTGTGTTAGAAGAATTTGCCCCTTGATATCGATTGTCGAGAACATTGGGTTTTCCTCCTATGTTGTCTTTCTTCTAACCAAGATAGCTTTATATAAATTGGGTTATGATTTAATTTTAAGTCCCCCATATGCTCTCCAACCTTAACTTCATCTATCCTTTCTATCAAGCTTTGTGAACAAATAGTGTAGTCAACCACACTTGCCCCATTGTATGTGTTGCAAGTGAACTTCCCAGACTTTTCCATTTATCTAGACCATTGCAAGTAATTAAGTTGAAAGCACCACACAATGTGAGCAGCGCCTCTCCAAAATGATTTCTAACATTGTCATCTTCTGAACATCTCAACCATTGGGGATTCTCCTCTTCAATGAACCAGATAGAATTGTGATCCTCTTTGCAACAAAACATTCTAGCTTGTTGATTTGTTGTTCTAACATTGAGATCTCCCACTAAAAGAACTTATCTTTACTAAGAATATATAGCAATATATTGCTTTAAAGCTGCATATGGGTCTTTTCTATCTATTCCCTTATTTTTGTAAGTTTTTGAGACTTGAAGTGCAAAATAGCATGCTGCAATTCTTATGTGATTCTCATTCTCTGTTATTTTGAACCATAAATATTGTTTATTTGTATCTTCTTTCACAAACTGTATGTGACAACCTTCTTTTTCTTTCACTAAAACCAGTATTCCTCCATACCCTTTGCCATTTTCTGCTGCCTTGTTCCAAACCGCTAATTTCAAATAACCATCAAACATAGGAGTTTTACAACCATCATGTTCATGAGTTTCTGTGAGACAAATTATGTCTCTACCTTCTGCAATAGGCCCTATCCTAAGTCCCCTCCTCCAAGGGTACCCTCTACATTTCCAACAAACTAGACCTAGGTAGGATTTAATTGCTACGCAGCTTGGCACATAAAACTCAAATTTGAGTCTTCGCCCATTTTTATCCATGTTGATCCTGTTGTTTTCCTCCCTATTATAGAATTAAGAATTAACTATTTTTTCTTTACTGCCAAATTGTTACCCTGCTTTGTCACGAAGCCCAAACATTGCAATAACTGTTTTACCATTGTACAACCATGCTCTTTTCCCTTCATTTCTTGTTGCTCTAATTTTCTCCACTTCTTCTCTTCCCTCCTCTTGTTGTTTGCTAGTTAGATCTTCATCTAAGAAGAAGTGTGAGCCTTTCAAAAGTTTATTTTTGCTTAAGAGATAGTGTTTGTCTTACACACTTGTTGTGATGACTTTTATGGGTTGAGGCCGCTCTTCACATATTTTTTCCAACCTTCTTGATTGATAAATTTTCCCTTTCCAATGAAAAATTTCTTTCAAAAAATCTCTTTGTCAAATTGAGAGTGCTTTCATTATTTCCATAGTCTTTTATTCCTCATATAATAAAGTTTGATTCCCTATTTTTTCATCTTTGTGTTCTCTTTACTGTGCTCTACAAGCACTTACATCTTTTTTTTCCTCCATTAGTGTCCTCGGCTCTGGTTTTGATTTTCTTTGGAATGTGTGTCCTCTTGATCTCTTTTGCCTTTTCTCTGGAAATGACTACTTGCTGAGATATTTGTGTATCCACCTGAGTTGTTTTAGAGATTATCACTTCCTTGTTTGTTGTCATTGATTATTTCATGGTTTGCCATGTTGTCTTCATGTTTTCCCGTTCTTGTTTTCCAGACCCCAAACTCTCTTTGTTATTTGCTCTTTTAGAATCCTAATACCTTCCATTAAAGATCGATTTGCAAGTGTAATCTCTGAAATTTTGTGGTCCCTTCCCTGTTCTTTGACTTCCAAAATTTCAACCATGCCTTGCCCTTAATCAATTCCTGGACATAGAAATTTGATGACCAAGTAAGAGGTGTAGATGTGGGACTGTAAATGGTTGAGTATTCTTTCTTTTTGCTGCTCTTATTTTTGTTGTTCTTATTTGTTTTCCTTTTCTGAGATTGCTTCCTTCTTCCTTGTTCCCATTTAAAGCGAACAAGCTTGCGCTTTCAAATGCCCTGATATTGTTTTGCATTACCCAAATCCACTTCCCTATTTTGTTTGCTGAAGCAATTTTGACGTGGCCTGGGTGATTTGTTTCCACAAAATCTGAGATTTCCTTACCATCGTTTTCCATTTTGGGATGAAGCCCCTTGTAAAACCCTGGTTTTCAAATGACCACCTCAATTTTTGATTGACCAAATGTAAACTGATACAGTAGATCGAATATACTAGTGTTTGTAGAACTCACCTTAGTGTACAAGAGGTATATGTTTGCCTGGAAATCAGCTCTTGCCCACTGAAATCAGTTCTTGTAGTTGGCCACTGATACCGTTGTATATGCTACACTCCAGAGAAAAATCGATGAAAACTCCCACCGTGCAACACAGAATGAGAAGAAGAATATACTAGAACGAATACACGCACATAGAGAAGTAGAAGCAAACGCGGATAGAAAAGCAGAACCGTGCCCTGTGCTACAGTAAACAGTAAACCCTGTTTATGCCCGTGCCTTGTGCGAGGAGCTGTGTATAGACAACAACGACAACCACCCAATTCAGCGACATTAAGAAGCTTTAGCATTCACCACCCTGTAGAGGGAAGAGAGGTTTTGTTTTAATTCACCAACAAGATGCCTTAATTGTGAAATTCTAAAAAGTTGCACTAAAAAGTTAAAAACTTCACCAAATTTGTCTCTCATTGGATTAGGATCTTCTTAAGATTATGTTTCTTTCTCTTCCCTCTCGATTGAAGGTGGGCACCTTTTTAGTAATAGGGCTCGCAATGGGACAGTTCTCGTGTCCAAGCTATTGGATTAGGATCTTCTTAAGATTATGTTTCTTTCCCCTCTCAATTGAAGGTGGGCACCTTTTTAGTAATAGGGCTTGCAATGGGACAGAGTTCCCATGTCCAAGCTATATCAATGGCAAGGTGGGCCAAGAATTTCTTATAAGCAGGCAAATCCACTCTGGGTAACAAGGTAATTTTAGGTTCCTCCCTTCAGGCTCAACTCGAGGCTCCCTATTCACGTGAATCCATCTCAAAGTGAAATTGTTGTTGAGCCACATTGAATAGTTAGATAAGAATGAACAGAAATTTGATATTGACTGGTTTTACTAGCTTGGATGAGGGAGGTTGTGTAAATGACATGAATCCACTTTGTCTACACTTTCCACTTGAAATATGGAAGAGGATGTGTTGCTGTCATCTATTCTACTAGCGTAAGTTATAAGGGCTGCTAAATTTTGAGTGCACGTGTGTGTGTACAAACTTGAATATAGCCCTCGCAACTTTAATTTTGCCTCTACTCAAATGTCACTGTTATAGAGTATATGAAAACTACAAGTTGAATTTTTGCTTTACTCTAATTGTCACTGTTGTAAAGTATATGAAAACTACAAAGTTTACACCGTCCATATTTAGCAATATAGCACCATCAAATATAAATTCCACAATGTCTACCAAATGAAAATATTTCTAATTCCATTGGTGGGGATATTATAATATTCAGCATACAAAAGAACAACACAGCAATCATCTCAAAGCACAATAGTAAAATATCTGACAGGCGACTTCTCACCAAAGTTTTGAATTTTGTTTGATTCCCTTCTCAGATTTATTTTTGAGCGCTGGAGAACATTTAAACTTAAATTTGCACTTAGTAAACGAATATTAACAAATCAAAATTTTAAAACCATAATGTTTGATTTTGGACAACAATTTTATGGATTTCTCTGCCTTGGATGAAATGTTGCATCCTTGAATGGATAAACATATTCTCTAAAAAGTGCATATATTGCTGCTAAGAACTGGTAGATCATTGCTACACATTCTCAGTATTAAATGAATGCCTGGAATAGTGATGAATGATGATTGCAAACCAAACCTATGTGACATTGTATAGTGTCCATCAATGGATCCCTCATAAATACACCTCTCATAGTTGCAAAGCTATTGAATTTATACAAGAGGTTGGAAGCCTTTCACCTAACATGCCTGCAATGGTGACACTTCTCTGGAAGAAAAGCAATGCATTCCCAACATATAAATGAACATGGTAGCTGATCATGAAAAAGAGAAAACAATTGCATCAGCCATTGCATCAGATAGCTAAACATTGGTATTCTTGTTGAGACTTCAACCTTCCTACAAACTTATTTACTCTGCCATTCATACATCCATATTCCAATATATGATATTTTCATGAGGAAGAGAAACGTGTTTGTTGTAATCATCTTCGTAGTGCACTGTAGTTATTGCCAAATAGCAGGCCAGAACCCAGTCAACATGGAAACAGTTATCCAAAGAAAGCTGGGATGTGATAAGATAATTCTTAAGTGCATTTTGGTTCATAACAAGATTGAACTTGAATACCTGGAGCAGCACAGCCACCAATAAGATAGCCTCTGTAGACAGATAACGATTTCACTCCCTTCCAAGCCAAGGCATAGCCCTTTATTTGATAGAATCAGGAATAGAGATATAAAAAATAGCCTCGAGAAAGCAGGTACAAGACAAAATTTATGACTCGTGATTTTCAAGATTGAAGAAATATATCTAGCAAAATTTATGTTTCATGATTTGTCCATCATTGTCTTCAAACCACTGTTGAATATTCACCATACATATGACTTCTCCCACCTTGCACTTGATCAGAATTGCTAGTTCTTGTAAATTTGCTATTCTGCAATTTGAGGACCATTGTCTAAGTTAGTTGGACCTCCATTTTCAACAACTGCTGCACTATCTGCATGGTTGCCTGATGAAACCTGGTTGCTTGAATTCAAGCTACGACGATTAGAAGGCAGAATATCAGAGCCAAAAGCTCCATTCACTCCACTATCCCTTCGAGCAAGACCCGAAGCAGTTCTTCCAACGAGATTACACACTGCTTCTATAGCTTTATTAAATTCTGTTAAGTTAACACCACCAGGATAACAGCGACTAAAACAGCGTATGCAGTAGGGACAAGCAATCTGCAGTTTCACACAGGATCACAAAATAGCTTACAAAAACAAAATACAACCTAAAAAATAAATTTGCATCACAATCACTGCCTGGAATAAATATGAAAGGAAATTGGTCTTGGAGACTGGGCAAAGTGTATAATCATTTTCACAAATTATTAAATTAATCTCACCTCAATGAATGCTCGACACATAGCTAGGAAAAGAGTTGACTCACTGTCTCTCAACATCCGTGTTTTGTTATACAGCACCAAATAATCTGAAACAGTCTGCAAAGCTTGTATAAGCTCCAATGCTAACACTGATTTCAAGTTAATTGGAGCACAATGGCGTAATTCATTTAGTGCAGCCAACACACCTGCAAACATTCATGAAGGAGAACAGTCACCATCATGATTGGAATCTCAAACCAAAACATAGGTTTAAAAATTTATATGCTCTCTAAGCATGATTTCAAAGCAACTTCTGCTAGAGCAGTGACCTGATGACATATGTTAACATACACTTTAAGGATCAATGCCAAGTAAAAATAAAGGTATGTTCAGCAAGTGACAATGTTCTTACTGCTGAAACAGATCATCAATGATGACAAAATAATTAAAATATGTATATCAATTTTCTAACGAGCATGGTTTACAATTATGAGTTTCAGAATGGGTGACCAGGGCTACGGACTTCAGGAATGGTTTACAATTATGGGTTTCAGAATGGGTGACCAGGGCTACGGACTTCAGGAATGGCTAGAAGTTTCCCCCGAATTTCCAGGGAACAAAAAGGGCTTGGAAAAAAAGTATTTTAAAATTTATCAAAAATCAATCCAAAAGATAAACAATACCTAGGGTTAGGGTCTTTCATTTATTTTGCTGTTTTTACTGATTTTTTGGCACCTATTGTGGCATAGCAGATGCCAGACCATAGGACACCCAAAAGTTCTCAGAATGCTTTCTCTTTTTGGCAGGAAAATGAACAGGCAACGACATTCCCTGCCCAATGGGAATGTTATCTACCCATTCCAAAGTTGCCTGGGAAAAGGGAACTCAAGGAACGGGTCCCTCAACAGTGGGAACAAGGTCCCGTGCAGCTATGTATAAAATACAAAGCTATCTGCAAATCATGTACACAGGTATACTCTATGATGAACATATAAACAGATTTCCATACATGAATTTGAGATTCAGTAGGTTTTCTCCATGGAATTCAATCCTCTGAACAGAAGCCGTATGGGGTTTTGCAACAAGCACAAAGATTCTCCCCTGGATAGATCCAGAATAAGAAGTTATTATTAGCACAAAGGATTTTGTCTGATTACTATGTGGTGGTAGATAAGATTACCACTCAAGCAGCATACTAGCTCCGATTCTTCTAACTGAGATTCCTGGGGTCATGTTGACAAGGGTTGATACCTTCAAAAACTTCCAAAATTACTTCAAAAGGACTATGTAAAAGACATATTCTGAGAATCCCCAATATTCCTAGGAGAGATATGACATATCCCAAGAACTTCGGTAAGAAACTGAGATAGCGCAATAAGACACAGAAGACTCAATCAAATTTGCATTTCATTGTAACCTTATGAAATGAAGCTTTTTTTCCTTGGAAAATACATCCCCAGGAAACCGCCAGGCACTTCCCCTCATTTTGAGGATGGTAGCTCATGTAAAGCAGGCCATGCAGACTATTGTACACAGACCCAATTGGGACATCAAGTGAAGCCCACATTTGCACAGGCAGCCAGCCCAGGGAATTGATCCAAAGACCTCCTGCTTGCTATTCACAACTCTCAACCACTCGAGCTAGTCCACCAGGCTTGGTCTTATGAAATAAAGTTGACAGTCATTCTCAGCAAATGTATTATTTCTCCAAGAACTTACCATTCACAAATATTGCCAGAGGTGGGTGTTCCATCAAAGAGTAGGGAGGAGCTAAGTCATCCTGGCTCTCTTCATTATTTCCTTTGCTAGCTAGTCCAACAGATGGAAGTGGAACCCAACGATGTGAGTCCAACACAAGCTGAGCATAAGAAAGAAGGGTCCAGCAATTAATCACAAATTAGGACCAGCACAAAAATGAACCATTAAAAGCTATGATTTGGATGGAAATTAAGGACTGCACGTATACCTGAAAATTTTCAACTGTAGCAGCCATATTGCGCACAAATAAATTATGCACTGAGCTGAAAGACAAATCAATTGGAACATGTACACATGAATTGTGAATGTAGCAGAAAATATAATAATACGAACCGATGAGGATTGACAACAGTAGGGATCACAGACCTACTTACGCTTCAAAAAGGGAGGGAAGCAGACCTCGGAAATCTAATCCAACCCAGCCAAGGCTCATTGCACAGTACTGCAATACATCACCCACAGCTCTGAGTTGTGTTAATCAATTTAGTGTATAAATAGCAGCTTAGAAGCAAAAATAGAAAATTCCGTTATGTTGCAGTTCTTTTGTTTAATTAGGCAAACATAATACATGCAGCAATGTATACAGAATAAAACAACCATGAAAGTAAGATATAAATATATTATTCAATATCAACAAAGTCTGATGTAGCGTAGCAAAACCAAGCACCAAAACATCAATGCCAGGCTAATGACCAACAACATCTAATGAAAAGATGAACCATAACATTTGGAAAAGAACAAAATCTTACATAAGCATAATAGCAGAACATCATAAATCAATAAGGTTAACATGGTCAATTCATAAAGAGGTAGTAGGTAATAGGTATACCTATTACCAACATAGGTATTCCTAAAGCATTTGTCAGTTAGCTCCTAAAGTACTTCTGAAAGAGAATTTGACATGATAGATAACAATGTAATGTTCCCTATCAATTAATTGCCCAAGGGAGGACAAAGTAGCGTATCCAACCCCGCAGGCTATAGTCAATGATAAATGGGGAAACCCATAATCCAATGCTGTTGGGGCAACATTGGGTAAATTGGGGTAGTTGGGGCAAGACTTGTGAAGGAAGCCAAAATTGGGGCTAAGTGGAGTGAAACTTGTAATCCCCTCACTTTAAAATAAGGAGAAGAGACCCCATGAGGAATCTATAAATAAAAGAGATGAGAAATCATTTTCTCATCTTGGTGGATTGGATATTTCTTTTTTATGAGCTGAGGCTCTGAGGGTTTTAAGACTTTTGTTTTTAAACTATGCTAGTTCAACTCGGAATCAAGCGGTTCAACCAATCGGAACCCCCTTCCGTTCTGACTAGGCCCTTAAATCAGATCGGGGACTGGTTCGGTACTAGACCGGTCTGAATGTCCGAGTCCGACTAGAACCGGACCTCAGATTGGGTAATGGAGACTCAACCAGCAGAGTTTGTCCCTCACGGGGATATTGATCTTGATGTTGATATGGACTTGGATGCAATATGGACTGATCAGTTAGATGCAGATCCACTAGAACCAGCCTCAAGTCCTCCAGCTGCAAGCACTTCTTCCCTGTCTGACTCTGATTCAGAGTCTGAGCCAGATGATGTTGCCATGTCTAGCAGTAGTGATCATTGATCATGTTGATCAATGAGATAGTATTTTGTATTAATAACTTGTAGTCCTGCAGTTGTATTGTTTTGTTGTAGAGGCCATTTAAAGCCTACTTGGTTATGTGTTTTTGTTCTGATCTCCATATATTAGTTATTACATGTATTGGACAGTGCACTGGGTGTCATTTTGATATAATAGATATATTCATGAGCATACTTTGATCATATGTTGTCTTCTCTCTATTACACTAATGCTTTGAGTTTGGAAACATGAATGAAAATCTTTAAAAAATGTTTTTTCATTAAAAAATAAATATTTAATGTACTTTTTACAAAGACCCAGTCATTGTAATCAACTTGTCCGAGTCAATTCCGAGTCAAAGTTGACCCTTGGCTGGTTCTGAGTCCAAGTCCGAGTTTTAAAACATTGTTTAAGACCCATTTTCCCTTGACTGGTTTCAGTGGTGATGATCCCACCGTAGCCAGTCCTTTCCCTCCTCTCATTTGTTTGACGCAGTTGTGCTGACTCTGCTGAGGCAATTTCATCTGGCCTTTGGCAATCAAGGAGAGAATTTTGTTGGAGTGTTGCTTGGAAAGTATTCTGTGACTTCTGGGCATTAAACTAGGGCAGCAAAATCCTTGGAGGAGCGGCGAGTAGGTTTCAGGCCATTGATTGAGGCAGCAGCCCCATTTCCAACTCTGATCTGTATCCCAGCAGCTTGCTTGGAAGCAGACAAGGCCAGCAAGGGTCATTCTGGACACTTCTAGGGGAGCGCCGCTCTTGGCTGGGCTACAGAGGGACTGCTCTGTGGAATCAAGGACTCGTTAGGGCTGTATTAGGGGAGCAGAACCCTCCCTTTGTCACCACAAGCTTCTCGAGTGACTTCGTGGCAGCAAAGAAGCCTCTCATACTGAACTTAGATTGTGGTTTAATCAACAGGAAGACGGTCAATCAAGCCTCTGGAACAGTGCAGAGATTGGCAGCACTGGCTGTGGTAGTAAGCTAGCAATTGAGATCCCAGTTGGGCAGCGTCATCTTCCTAAGTCTGGACAGCACAAGGTCAAACCTTGGTCGTGGAAGGTTAATACCTTGATCTGTAGCAGCAGTCAGATTCAGTTGGCTAGGACAGTTGAGAAGCAGTAAGAGATAGTTGAGGCTGGCACTAAAGGTCAGATTTAGGACATAGAAGTGTTAGCAACTGTTGTGAACCTAAATTTGTAGTGTGGAGTATTGGGCTTATAATTCACTATGTACTATTGAACTGGTATCATGTGCCTGAATTTATTGATGCAACTGAATGTGAATTTGTGAGCTATTGATGTAAATGAAAAAAAATCTACTGTTTGCATACAATATTGTGCACTTGATACCATTACTGTCTAAGATTGTAATTAAATACAGAAATCTGGGTGAAACTTGTCATATGATCTAAAACACTAAGGGCAAAAATTCCCTAGGGATATTATTACAAACAATGAACCAAAATACAAATCTTACCATGCATTGCTCAAGAATAATTGCTAATGATACACCTTCAGTTGTTTTTGGTAACATAGTTTGAAGTGTATTTAAATGTGAAGTTATCCTGTGCATAGCCCAACTGAAAAGCAGACCACCATCATAGTTCTCTTCATTCCCAGACGTGTCATCAGCAAATATAGCCCGGTATTGTGTAACAACATCAAAAAGATGCACTCTGTGGCAATCTGCCATTCGTTTTAAGAATTCATATACATTCCCTTGGTCCAAATCGTCAATGATAGCTGCAAGCCATGCTTCTCTGCATTTCAAGAACTGTCATACAAGATAGGAACTTCAGTGTAAGCACAACAAAAAATCATAAAAGACAAAATGGAATACCTTTAGAGTAATTTATACTGTTCCCTGTAAACTCAGTACCTCTTACATAATCAAAGGCAACAGAAACCTTATGATATAATCTGGAAAAGATTCAGGGATGTTGTAAACCTGTAAGCGCATCTCATGCTCATTAAATACTCCTAAACGACGAAGGTATCCAATCACTCGAAGACATTCCGGCAACTGCATGCCATTAAGCATAAGTTACAGTTGACATTTATTAAAAAACTTAACAGGAAGATATACTGTGATAAGCATATACAGTACAGAATTAGATTAATCAGTTTTCACATGTCACTGGCATACTCGTCGGTATCTGGCTGGATTCATAACAATTTGACAAGTGATTTGTTCCCCGCTTTAACTGAAACAACCTAGGATAATTACAACCCAAATGAATTGCCACAGCTCAGGCAATCAACAAAACTTACCTGAATATTTGATCTAAGTCTCTGAAGAAGCTGTGATAGCATAGATTGTGTTGTTTGCCTAACTTCTTCTGCCAATGATTGAATCACAGGCAATCTGTCCCCTCCAAAAGAAATATATCACAATTAATATTTTCAGGATAACATCTTCCCCAGATAATTTTGTAGCTCTATTCCAAAAAATAAAAAGGGTTAATTACTAGCTCTGAAATCTGCTCGATTCAAATTTCACAAATTTACAAAAACAAGTTGTTGAAGACAATATTCTGAAATAAGAGGCAGTAAAAGCGCATGCTGAAGCCAAGAGAGCCCAAAACAATGCCAGAGACCAAATTGAAGGAAAACAAGAAAATTTGCCGGGACAAAAGCAAACAGAAACAAAGTGAAGGCATTGGTCTTATAGGGAAGTTGAGCAGAGTTCAGTGGAAACATGAGAGGCTCAGGTTTGAGTTGAGATTGATTAGGTTAGTCAGCACGAGACAATATCTGTCAAAGGAACTTTTGAATTTAGCACAAGAAAGAAAACTATACTGTTTTACAAAAGAAAAAGAAAACTATACTGTTTTACAAAAGAATAATCCGCCTTTAATTTGCCATTTTGAACATGTATTTCCTTCTAAAGAAAAGAGAAATTTTCCTATAGTATATTTGAACATACTTTGAATGCATGGTTGCTAACTTCAGGACAAAAGCTTCTAAGTCAAGAGCCTCATCATAATTTCCATTTCGTACGCACCTGCAAAAAATGTAAATTTTATAAATATTCATGCTTTGACAGTTGACCTGAAGTGAAATAATCATATATTTTCTTAGCCTTCAACATCACAGAAAATCAACAAAGCTCATCCATTCCAGATCAGCAGATCTTGACAATCATTTACAGTTCTGAAGAAACTGGATGCTTTCCAACTTGTATGTGACAGAAAGTATTTAACAAGAAAGAGCTAAAAGAAAAGCCTGAAAGAACAGAACCATTAATTTGAAAATTAAAATTAGCAATGCCTAGCTGGTAGTAAGAACGAAAGGAGTTATCAGGAACCATCATGGTGAACCCAATTTTATATATTCTATGATTATTGGAGACTCTGAATAATATGACTGAAGCTTTAGCAGTCAACTTATGACTAAGGTTTGTATTCACAGTAAATACAGCAACTATTTCTTGAAGGGGGTTATCAAATTGTTGCAAACACTATTTAACATTCTCGCCAGCCCAAATGATTTAATTGGAAAGGGAGAACCCATATTAATGGAAATCAATGAGTAGATGGAATCTTCAATAATATGCAGGAAATTTGTAGGTATGCAAAGATAATGTTGTTGCATGTTGACCTGCCAGTTGGGGTACTAGTTCTCAAAGACTGACTGCTCTATTCAAGGCTGTTGGACGAATGGCATTACTGAAAATATCATTCTATAGTGATCTTGTTGATTTGCTCAATCATGGGTGTCCTCCAGATTCACATCACTCAAACAAGGAGAATGCTCTTACCAGCTCCTTGAATTAATGCCAACACTTTCTGTATTCTAATTGCTTAGTGGTTTTGTTTGGACTCAAGTTATATCTTTAATCATTAACATACTGATAAAACAATTTATCTTGTGTTTGGCTCTGTCTTGTAAAGTTAGATCAGCAGTTGTAAGATCACAGTAACTTCTGGTATTTTGTATGCCTCATAAACTTGTTTACCATGTGCAGGGTTTTAGATGTAGAAGCCTTTGCTTGTTAATGTTATGACTGTAATTAGGTATTGTTCCATCAATTAATGAGCGTCCTTTTCATTTACCCAAGAAAACATGATGAAAGTAGAAATATAACCAGAACATTGTGGTACATATTCCACAGCTATCAGCTAACATATAGAAAATGAGGATCACATAGCGAATTTTATTTTGATAACAAATCGAATGATGTTGAAGAGTGTAACTAGGTTCGGTATTCATAATTATATTTGAGTCATAATGAAATGTATTCATCAAAAGAAAGAAAAAGAAAATTTTACTATTATTAATATGACCTATTAAAGCATGGGTTTCATGCTTGAGTCATCATGCTTTAGGTCAAAGTCCCCATTGAGGACTTCTAGGATTTATTCTGAGTCATTGGAGTCATTGTCCACTTAAAGAGACCCTTCTTGGGCTTTTGAATCATGTAAAAAGATTTATTATTGAGTCAAATAAGTTATTTGTCACCTCCACACCAAGTCGACCTCAAGGAGATCAAGTCGGCCTCAAACAGGGTAATTCGACCTCACCAAAAGGGTATATATATACACAAGTTCAATTCACAAGAAGAAGCAGCTAAAAAGTGCGAAGTTGGAAAACGAGGAGAATTGCTGGGAAAGTCAATATCGAAGTTTTGGGACATCTATCTCTCACACGTGTGAACTTTCTAGGAAGATCGAAGTATCTACTGCTGCATCGAAGCTGCTGCTGCCAGTTGCTGCCAGGTCGAAGTTGCTGCTGCGAGTTGCTGCCACTACGTCGAAGTTGCTGCTCCCAATTGTTGTTGCTAGGTCGAAGTTGTTGCTGAAAGGGTTATCATCTACAGAAGGAAGAAAGGACTGACTTGGTGTCGAGGAAGTCTGTATCTAGGTCAAGAAGTCTTGTATTATCTCGTGAAATTATTAAGGAAGAGTTGTTGACTGGGTTTTCCCCTAGATAGGGGTTTTGCCCTGGCTGTCTCCCTACATATGGTGTGTGTGATCTTTGTGTTATTGTTTTGGTAATTGCTTGATGAACTAAAGATAAAAGAACATAAAATTATTACAAGTAATTATCAACATAAAGAAAAAAATTCTGCCCCTCTGATTTTCGAACAAATGAAACATGTCCAAATGGGAAAGTGTCTATGGAATCTCATATACATTCCTAAAATTTTCATAACATACAGTAAATATCACTCCTAAATGGGAAAAGCCTAGACAAAGATCAGATCAAAAAAATGTTTTCTCTAAAATCTAATTTTCATTTCAGAAGATTATGGTCCGGATCAAGTTTTAAAGTAGGAAATTATGAAGGTTAAAGTCCAGTTTATGTTTTACAGTAAGAAATTGTTGCATCAGCTCAGAAGAAATATTATGTCAAACCAACCCTTTGTAACATTCCAAAGAATAAAGCCAGCATAGCAAAAATATTCAAATTTCATTCAGTCTCATTTCCTAGCAATTGACAAACAAAAATTCATAAAGAAGAAAAATGAGAAGGTCAATTCTATTAAGGATCAAATAACGATCACAATAGGTGATCAATGGATACAGCTAGTGAAATTACATCATGTGAGTGGAAAAGCAAATCCTAACCCTAATCTACAAAAGCAGAACCCAAAAGCTAAACAACTCCAAAATAATACAGATACAAAGAAAAACACGTGTTGAACATAACTATAGACACTGTCCACAAATGACCAAAGTAAGTGTTAAAATTGGCAACTAGGGCCAAATTCCACTTTGGTCTGCTCCTTTGAGAAAGATTATTGTGGCATTGAATTCCTCTTTTCGAGAGGTCAAAAATTGACCTTAAGATCACCAAATTTGGATAAGAGAAAATATTTATTTACTTAAAAGTAATTCTACAAGACACGACCTTATTAAGGCGGGAAAATTGAAACTTTGAAATTCAAATTTGCCTCCAAATGTCAAGGTCGGGTTCAACTCCATAAGGACAAATTGCCAATATATATAGGTGTCCTCCATTCTCATTAGACACATTTTTTTGGGCATGAAACTCATCATCTGTGGGAGCCGCAGCTCAAGGAGGACAGGGCCAAGGTTGCTTAGGGTTGGTTAGAGATCTGTTTGTGAGCTTTGATGGGTCCGAGACTCCGAAATGCAGCTGAGATAGACCAGGTCTATTCTGGGCTAGGTGGAGGAGTCGTTAGGCCTTATTTCCTCAACCAGACATGTTACAAGCAGCCATGACAGGAAACATGAAGAAGTATACTAGATGCAGTGATTGGAAACCCTGTTGAAGGAATTTGAATGGGCCAACCAGGTTCGAGATCTTCTGCTGTTACATCATCCCTGCCATATATATATCCGTCTTGGGTTTATTATATTCAGCTATGAAGGCTGCTCAAATTAAGCTAGGACTGAACTCTATTTGGAGACTTCCTTGTTGCCGCTCTGTCTTCTATTGATCTCTGGTTAGGGCAGAATCTGGTTGCTATAGTTTGAAGGCAAAATGAAAGTCTTACCTGGGCTGCCTCCTTGTCATTAATTGTATTTTCTCTGTCTCTTTCTCTGCTGAACATTTGAAGATTATAATAAGAAGATTTGGTCAAGGGTTTCCCCATCTTGGAGTTTTTCCCTGGTTTGAGCCATTTATAGTGTCCTCTTGTCTTGGTTTGTCTTCGTTATTTGTTGTACATGTTCTTCTCTCCATTACTGTCATCATGATAATGTTTCAAGTGACCGCTAATGATTTAATTATTGGGCTAATGAGAGAATTGAAGCTCTTGTCTAAGAAAAGCACATGTTATCCTAAATTTAACAGTAGTCAATGACCAAACTAGAGAAGAACTAGGGTAGAAAAACCCATAGGACTGAAAAAGTAGCCAAACACTAAGACAAGAAAACAGTGTGAACAATGTAAACATAGCTAGAAGGGGGTAATCGCAATTACATGTGCAAATGGCTTTCAAGAAATGAAGACCAAGCTGGATGCCAAGGCAATAGATCAGCATTGTCACATGTTTATAGCAATGCTCAAAGCAAAATCACTAATGGTGTCATCATGCACCACCCTGATAGGGCCAATACAGGACCTGGTAATAACAAGGGCTAAGGGGTCAGGCTGGACAATTCTCAGAAGAAGCAGGTTGCCCGTCTGGAAACTCCCCTGACATCAAAGGCCAATGAACCCCCAGAAGTAGAAAGAATGCTGGTATCCCTTGTCCCAAGATGCAAGCAAGGAGAACTAGATGGTCCTCAACGCCAAAAAAAGGAAGATCAACAACACCTGGAATGAAGGTGAGGATACTGGGGAACTCTATTCATATCACACTGAGGACACAGTTTTGCTAACCACTCTATGCCTATGTGTGGATTGAGTCTTGACAGCATCTAAAGGGTGCTTAGTACACCCAACTTCGGGGATGAGATGAAAGAAGGATTCAATAATGCTTTAAAATAAATCCGCAGAAATGCTGTCTCCATCATTTCTGCCTTTCTGTTTCACATGGTCCAGATTTTGTGCAGTGCTATTGCATTTAGATCCTTGTCCGTAGGTTGGGCCCTTTGAGCCAACAAGGCCGGTTTCAAAATGGGCCATGCTCCCACTGTTTGGCATTTTGTAGCAGAAGCTAGGGGAATACAAGGGTGCCAAAAAGGCCGTCAAGTTTGTACTCAAAATGTTCCATGAGGTAATGTTTTTGTTCATTCTGTTGGAAACACTGAGAGGGGGGGTGAATCAGTATTTATTTCAATTGTTATTTTATGTCAGTTAATATTTTTATCAGAAAATAAACCAGAACACGAGATAAAACAAAAATAATTCCATTGATCAAAATAGTGAGTACTCCAATCCTCTTGTACAACAAATTAGACTCCAACCTGTACAACAAAATATTTGACTTTTTCAAGGCTCCAACCTTGAACAGATCCAAGCTCCTACTTGGTTAAAATGAGGACTCCAATCCTCTCAACAACTTCCAAGCTCCAACTTGGTCAAAAATAAGGACTTCAATCCTTTCAACAACTCCAAGCTCCAACTTGATCAAAAATGTGGACTACAATCTTCTCAACAACTCCAAGCTCCAACTTGGTCAAATCAAAGCATTACAAGAGATACTTCAAAAATTCTCCAAAATGTCTTCAATAATGCTCCAAGATTGCCTTCAATAATGCTTCAACAAGGCTGCTCCAAAGGATGTCTTCAATAGGCTTCAACGAGGCTGCTTCAAAGATGTTTTCAATAATCTTCAACAATGCTTCAACAAGGCATCCAAAAACAGCTCCAACAATGCTTCAACTCAACCCCAAAGGATCAGCTTCAAGAACCAATTCCAATCTCTAAAAGATGCAAAAGTACTTCCCTCAAAATTCTACTCCAAAAGTGTCTCAAGTCTGCTCTACAAGTGGTTGATTAAGTTGGCTCCAAGACAGAAAGTCACCTTTTTCTGAGGTCTGCGAGCTACAAAAAGTCGCCTTTTTCTGAGGTCTGCAAGCTACAGAAAGTCAGCTTTCTGCGGTCTGCAGGCTACAGAAATTCGTTTTTCTCTGCAGTCTGCAAGCTACAGAAAGTCGCCTTTCTGCAGTCTGCGAGCTACAAAAAGTCATTTTCTCTGAAGTCTTCAATTCGTTCAAGGGAGGGCAACGAATCGAGCATAAGATGATCTTAGACAAGCAGATATTCAACAAAAACCAAAAGCTCAAAAACTAGATCCAAATCAAATTCTTTCTTCTTGTTTGCCACCAAGTTCATGAGCTATGAACTTCACCTTAGATCGAACTCCTTGTCTTCTTGTCTTGGCCAAGTTGGATGGACGAAATGGAAGAGCATAGCTT
The DNA here is from genome assembly GCA_000404065.3 of Pinus taeda. Lineage (NCBI taxonomy): Eukaryota > Viridiplantae > Streptophyta > Pinopsida > Pinales > Pinaceae > Pinus > Pinus taeda. The sequence continues at coordinate 117,578 of APFE031306503.1, forward strand.
CTATTTATACTTGTTCAACCCTGTTTTGAATAGATGTGTCTCTTGGAGAGGGCCGATTTGAGTTCATTTAGACTCATGTAGCCCGACTTGATGAGAGATAGGAATATGGGTTTCTCAACTTAAAAAATCCATCTCTCATCAACAAGTAGAAGTTAGAAGGTGAATAAGTGCTCATTGGAAAGGGCATCAAGTCCTCTACACTCTTATGTAATTAACTCCTTGAGCTGGTGTCTCCTTTGACATCAATAACAAGAACTCTTTCAAAACATGTTAAAATTACTTCTAATGAATAAGAAGAAGCTTGTCCGAAATATAGCATGCATGCTCTAGTTGGTTAATTTCTTGATCATATCACTTAAAAAAATATGATCCAGGCCTGTGTTATGAATTAATATATACGAAATAATGTAAAATAATGTAAATCATAAAAATCATAATAATTATTAGTTAATTAGTAATTAGGTTGAAGAGGCATGTCTAAATGAGACATGACTCTCCATGAAGAGACACATGCTTGGTATATAAGCAAGCCTCTCATTCTCATTGTATCAATCATTCATATTCATACATTTAATATATATTCTTATATCTCAATGGAGATCTTTATATTCCAAGTCTTCTGGAGTAATTAAACTGAAGAAGGAACTTTGTTCGCTTCATTTGGTATCAGAGCAATTCGGTCCTCTAGGCTGCTTGACCGGTGCACAGAGCTCGTTCTCCGATCCAGGTCTTTGACCATCAAAGATTCGTCAACATTGTTGCCATCAAAACGTTTTATTATAAAGCTTCTGGAATTTATCCATTCTACCAAATTCCCCAGTTTCGTCATTCATTCAAGCCTTAAAAAAATAAAAATAAAATAAAAAATCAATAAATACGTTTAATAATATATATATATATATATATATATATATATATATAAATCAAAAAAACAACCTATATATTAGTAAGGGAAAAAAATAGTAAAAGACATTTAAAAAAGAAAAGAAATTAAAAGACATTTAAAAAAAAAAAACATTTGACATAAGACGTCGCTCTTCATTGGACCATTCAATACAGAAATCGTTGCATGAGTAGATCTTTCCACCGTCTGCCAAAACTGCAAACCCGTTGTTGATCCGTGTCGCGGGCCTTTACCCCATATGTTGCCCTTCCTTCACGTTGACCAAAATATATAAAAGTCAGCTGACCAAATATCAGACCAACCAGTCATTGACCGCTAACTGCCACGTCCCTCCAGCAGATCGAACAACTCTTATTGACAATGTCCCACACCTATGTCATCGGTCGGCAGCCTGAATCGCCTCCGCTGTCCAACTGCAGCCATCGCAACCTTCACCACTATTTTCGACATCCACCTCAACTTACCCATCGTTGCCACCCTTCAGTCCCACGTCCTCGGCCCATCCCATTGCGTCCACTCCTCGCAGCGCCTCTATTGTATCTCCACTGCCCGACAATCCTTTTGTTCATTGTCTCTTGACCACTGCCAGTCAATACATCATTCCCTGACCATCGTTACCTTTGCTCGAATCGTTACATTACACACAATTACTATATAATCTATAATTATATTTATAATTATAGTTATAAGTATATGGTTTATAACTTTATAATTAATTAATTAATATATTATAATAATAAATAAAATTATTAGTCAAATTAAAAATTATAATATATATATATATATATTATTTAATTAAAAAAAAGAGAGAGGATAAAAATGGAGTTTAAATCAGAGATAAAAAGAAGGAAGATTTTCAGAAACCTCAATCAGTTATGCTAAAATACTATTTAAAATTAAAAGAACGATCACAAGAAAAGATGTCACTATTGCTATCTCTCCCGCCGAAGATAAAAATTATATAACACCTAAAATCGTAAACCAATTAGTAGTTCTAAAATCAAATATAATCGAAAAATTAGACTGTTTAAAAAAAAACAATACGAAATAATTGATTTATAGTTAAACATTGGCGATTATACATTTATATTGCAATTCTCGGTTCAATCCATATTGACTGACCCAAGTGACATTATTCTGGGATCCCCATGGATGGAAACCCTAGGATCCTTCATCCTGAATACAAAAAAGAAGTTTTTGACATTTTCATTCAAAAAGAAAAAAAAATAACATTTCAAGATGTTACATTGAAGCCAAATTCAGTAATGCCAGATGACATACAAGATATTTCAAAAGTAATTTTTCAAGAAGGTAAAAAAGCTCTACAAAATATGCAATGAAAAGTTGACAAGATCATTGCTAACAAAAATGAAGTTTCTCGGCTTAAAAACCATAGTGAAAAATTATTGACGCAAATTAAGAAACTTAAGAAGGATAAGAAGTCATTAGAAAATAAGGTACAACAACTTATCGAGAAGGAAGCATCAAATGTAGGAATTCAAGTTGACGAAAAAACAATAGATACCAATCCAATGAATGTCACAACTCAGGAAGAAGACAAGCAAGTTGAAGAAAATACAAACTTAGATGTTGCAGTTCAGACAATGAACATCCCAAGTGAATGTTCCGTAACCAACTCAACAACACCTTCGCCAAAAGAAAATCAAAAAATGGCCACACGCCCAATAAGGGAAAGTCAAACCAAAAAAGTTCCATATCGACATCCGAATCACGAGAGTAGACAACTCAAGCAAGCTACGTATACGTACCATTCAGAACAAAAACAACAAACTGATGTTCCAGAGAATAATGACATAACCTCAATCCAATCCTATGATGACAAGTCGTTACAAAATTCCAGTGATCAGAATACTACACAGAAGATTAATCTGGGATGGTCTGATCCCTGCTTAGTGCGACAATTTTGTTTGTCACTTAGAAGATCATATCATGTATCGACAAAGATGACAGTTCCGAGACAGAAAGACATTCGAAGCCGAAAAAGAGATCAAACCTTTTTCATCGACAAGCTTTGAGGACAAAGCTTTTTGAGGAGGAAGGCAATGTTGTGAATAAATATATAGGAAATAATGTAAAATAATGTAAATGATAATAATCATAAATAAGTATTAGTTAATTAGTAATTAGGTTGAAGAGGCATAATGAGACATGACACTCCATGAAGAGACACCTGCTTGGTATATAAGCAAGCCTCTCATTCTCATTGTATAAATCATTCATATTCATACATTTAATATATATTCTTATATCTCAATGGAGATCTTTATATTCCAAGTCTTCTGGAGTAATTAATCTGAAGAAGGAACTTTGTTCGCTTCACCCTGGTTGCAAGAGCCCTGGGAGCCCTTTGGTCGGCATTCTTCATATTTAAGTTTAGGAACTCTGCCAGATGCATGTCTATCTCACAAGGTGGTCCATGGATCAGTAGCAAAAGAATCACAATGAGCATTGCAAGAAGTTTAATAACAAAGAAAACTGAAAACTGTAGCACGAGTTACCTAGAGAGCAGCACCATAAGGACACATCAATTCACGAGCCTGGTGATTACCAAGGCTGATAACCTACGTATTTATGTGTTATAGAGTTGAGAGCTGCTATATTACATATACTTCTGGGCAAAGCACCATTTTAGGGTCAGGTTTGATATTGGAGGGACCTTTTTGTTAGATTATCATATCATTAAAGACACCCTAAAGTTATAAGCTTTTCTACATAAATATTTCTTACATTGTATTAATCCTATGGTTAGTTGTTCAAGCAGACGAACACCTCACAATTTCTATCTTTGCACCAATATTTTGAAGTTACAGAAATGCTTTGGTTAGTTGTGCTTCATGATGATTCTTTGATGTCCAAATGAGTCTACCTTCTCCTTTATAACAATAATTTGAGTGTTGCTGACATATAGACACCAAATTTACACACTTTAAATAACTTGTTAGTTGGTGTGCCATCCATATGTGCACTACCAACCCATATGTAGCCCTGTAGGCATGGAGATAAACCCTGGTCAACCCACAACATGGGTACATTTTTACCTTAATTAAGCTTATTTCATTTCATCAAATCCTTCAATAATTATCATAAACAATGCTAGTGGCTTTTGCATTAATTAGTTTCCTTTTGTGCATGATACCATGGACTCTAACAATGTCCATCCAAAACTCCCATGGAGACCCTCCATTAATCGACTCATAAGATCATAGCCCATAAATGTAGGACAAAGCCTAATATGACTCCTTCAATTCCCTATATAGTACAAGACACAAGACTATATCTGCATGTTGAGTTTCCCCTTAGCTGAGCGTCAGAAAATTGTGTTTCTGCATATAGCACAGTTCCCTCGTCCTTAATTGGACTTCCCATTACATTAACATGCATCAAACACAAATAATAATAACGCATGGTTAATAACCTACATCTTGTCATAGTGGAATTAACAGATATTGCAGGTGCACCTTCTCTAGCTAGTTACTCTGACAAGCGTGACCTCACAATGACCGATGAGTTACCACAATACTATCCATATCAATACATCACCATAGGCTGTTTTCAATATAGCTGGTGATTACATGCAGAAATATATAACAGTGAGATTTAGTGTACATCATATTCCATATATCGCAAAGAGAATAAAGATAAGCAAGACACAACTTTGCTCCAACTCTAATATAGATTCTGGGTGAAGAAAATATACCAAAGGGCTGCTGCTTATGTGGTCAAATTGGCAGAAGAAGCCTCACAATATCTAAAATAGAAAAATGCCAATCTAGTTTAGGCCACTTCCGTTTATAATTAGGTCACTGCATTCTTAAGCTAAACTAAAAATTAAAATACAATAGAAATGCTTTAAAACCCTAAAATGTAGTTAATTCATCTCCTCGTTTCTTTGTTATTGTTTCGCATTCATGTCTGTTGATATCCAATACCAAATGTAGTAGATGTATCTACAAGTCATTCCTCGTTCCTAAATTTTCAAGTTTTCCATTTCAGCAACTACACCAACCCATTTTCAAACAACTAAGTGGCAAACTTAGATGTTAATAAAAGCATATCATTTCATTTCATTTCATGCCAAAAATGACAATAAATCTTGTATGAAGCAGTTCATTAGAATGCAGTAAATGTTGTTAAATCCACATTTGTGGCAAAGCATTGCTTTCAAAAATACTGACTGTAATTGATTTGTTTCTAAACTACCCCACTTCTCGCATGCAATCAATATATTTCATATCTGAGTTTATATGTGCTCATAATTATGACTTTATTATTCCAAAAAGGATGTCCATTACCCTTCTTACATAAGCAATAAAGATGCAAAAAGAATTGGAAAAGGAAATAGGTTGCACCTCCAGCTCACTCTGCTTCCCTCTCAAAATGTACCATATCAAATATATATTAAAACCAATGCTGCTGACATCGTGTCAGCAAAAATATCGCCAACGGTCCAGAAAAGTAAAATATCGTAAATATCAGGAAAATATTGCAAAATATAGGGAAAATTTTAAAATACAAAATGAGGCCAAAACCCCAAAAAGGTGACTTAAAGTGCCAGTTCATGGACAGAAAATATTTTCAATTGTCGCAGGATATTATTGCGTTATTTATGATATTATCGCAATAATATAGCCATCTGAAAATGTCACAACATTTAACAGCAATAACATCGGCTAGTGGAAAAAATTGGAAATCCATGACGTTGACAACACTAAAAACAGTATCGAATATAAACTGAAAATTTTCAATTAATTGTCATCGAAGCATTTGCATCAATCTCAGATGTATATTGTGCATCTGCATCTACAACATACAAATACACATGCATATATGTCAAAATAATATGAGGATGTAAAACTAAACTGTAGAAAATGACCATCTAAAAAATTCATCCTTGTTCTAGAAAAATAGAAGGAACATGACATATGGCTGAATTTAAGCAACATCATCAAAAGAGAGAAACATACAAGGAACCAATCTGTATCCCATATTTTTATATTTTCAAGAAACTGAACTCAATATGATAGATTTGACATTTGAATCACTATTATTTCATGTTTTGCTTTATATGAATACCTATTTCAAGATCTTCAAGGACCATAAGTTATAACTTAGATTACATTAAAGTTTCCCATTCCCACTTTGATTGATTGCTCTGTAATCAGAACCCTACTGCTAGAATACAATGGTTACCCCTGTTCATGCACCTTTACTTCCAACCACTCCATGCATGTTAATGCTTCTTCTGCACATTTTTTTTTCTTTTTTAAGGTTATCATCATTTTATTTTCATTGCCAACTTTTTAGGATTTCCCTTTTATGCTCATTTCTACTACAAACACCCATCCTCTGGGGAAAAAGTAAAAACAAAAATAAGGGAGAGAAGAACAATGAAACCACAGAAAAATGTCTAAAGGGTCAAAATGCATACGTGTCCATAAGCTGAGGAATTTCAAGCAAATCAAGTAATGTACTATGATTTGCTAGAAGAGTACGGTTTAACCTTCGCTTCTCTAATATTTGCTGAGCTGAGTCCATAAACTCACTGCATCCACTAGTAAGCTTTGGCACTTCTGATATCTGCAAGGTAAGAGATCTACTGCATTAACTAATGGTATCTGGAAAACCGTGGAAGGCCTAATAAATATGCTATGTGAGAAAAGAAAACGACCATTTCTGTGAAGCCCCCAGCTCATCCACAGCAAGCAAAATAACAAAAGAAAGAAAACACAGAAATCTTCCAAGCACTCAGAAGAAAAACTTTCTCATTCTCAAGAAGGAACGTAGCAAATTCAGAAAGGAAAACCTTCCAATTTTTTCTTCTTTTTAATAAAAAAAGATGAGACTCAATGGATAATAGAGTAGGTTGGTACAGCAAGCCTGGTAACTGAGCTCCTCCATATGTTGAATTTAGTGAAACATCCACACTGAAAAATTTTAGGCCTAAATGCAAAATGAAAGATATAATGACAAACAGCAGGTGCCAAAACAATCTTTACCTGCATCTTCAAGTGCTCATCAAAGGAGCTGTATATGCTTAATTCATTAGAATATGAAACACAATAGACACTACATTTGTGTTGGCAGGAGGTCTGCTAGTTATTCAGAGCATCACATTCAGAGATCAGTTAAGTTCCACTTAGTAAGGAAAAAAACAATGCACCAGAGGCAACTTAAAAATACCAGCAGACAGCTACTTTCCCAATAAACTGCCTCAAGAGTGTTAGCATAAAAGAAGAAAAACGTAGGAACATAAGCAGGCCTGAATGTTAGTGGACATTATTACAGGGAGATGAAATCCCAGGACAAACTTGTAAAAAAATGAAATATGCAATCAAAAGCACTACGAATGTTAACATGTTTTATCTCTGACACAAATTTTAATACCACAGCACTTATATATAAACTTGAAAATGTCTACATTTTTCCACAAGTGTTTGCAAATCATTAGAGAACAGATAATTGACTATACAGATGCATACAGATACGAATCACAATATATGTGCTAAATTCAAGTTAGGGCATTTTTTCCTAATCTCATGTTGGACCCACCGGCAATATATATATATATATTCCTTTAGCCCTGAGGGTTAGCTCAAGTGGTCAAGTTCCCGTCACTAAAAGCACCTCGCTAATGGGAGGTCACAGGGTCAATTCTCTTCGACACCCTCAGGGTTAGGCTCTGCTAATAATCTGGCCAGGATGTGATCCCTTCAGGTGGATCTGCTCAGAAATTTCCTCAGAAAAATAAAATAAAAAATAAAAGACAATATATATATATATATATATATATTTGCCCAGATTCTGAAACTTTTCCATGGGTTTCTCTAAGTTTACAGGGATTTTGAATTACAAAATGTCAAGGATGAGAAACACGGTAGGGAAGGAAGTTTCGAATAACATAGCCACAAACAAATATTTCCTGGTCATTGATTTTAAAGATATTTCTACCAGAGTAGATTCCTGCAAGTGTTCACCCAGGTAATGGTAATGGATAATTTGTATATAGATTTATGACATATGTCTGTCCTGCTCAAGAATAAGTTGTCCATCCCTCGCTGAAGGGTATTGGTGTTCTTTAAACTTATCAGGTTCCTTCCAGTCACAGTCCAGGCCATTCAGTTGGGTGTGACTGTGCTGATGAGCTTTTTTAAAGGAACGTCCCTTAATGTATAAAACAAGCTCACAAAGAATATGCAAATTTCCCATGTTCATTGTCTCATTTGATTTTAATGAGTGCAACTCAAGAAATCAAAACACCATCTTTAATTCATTAATTATAGAATAAAAACTGCTCAATTGAGTATTTACATAAAACCCATGTAATCGTAACACATAAAACCCTGAAGACCTACTGACCAAAACTTGTCTGCTGCAAAAATGTAGAGTGTGAGATTGCTATATGGACTGCTCTTTGCCCAATATTAAACAATCTTACATGGAAAGAATCACCTCCATGCTGATGCAAGGATATTATCACTTGATCACAAGGATCACAGGGTCACGAGCTGTTTTGCTAAAAGAATAAAACTCTTAATGCCCAACCCAGGAAAGCTCATTTTTCAACAGTTTAGAGTTGTTAAGTGACCTTTGACTTCTTATCCTGGAAACCCTACGTTTTAAGAGATGAATAAAATCATTGGGATAACATGCTCAAAGCAGCAAATAATGACACTCCCTCTTTGAGAGAAACGTGTTCTCCACCAAACCAAGCTTGTCTTTCGGCATTTTGAACTTCCCAGTTGTTAGGGACTCTGTCAAAATATCAAACACCTATGAATATATGTAGGAAAATACTCAAGATCACTGCTCTCTTCTGCACTTTATCCCTCACAAAATGTTACCGAATCTCCATGCCCTTGGATCATAGACTAAGAAATCATCGAAAAACTGGCAACATTGTATTTTTCACAATGTAAAACCTCAAACGAGAAATAGGACAGAAAGCATCATGGGATTTGGAAAACATTGGCACATCACGATTGTTTTGAGAAATGTAGCAAAAACTAGCAAACCAGAAAAAATCAGCAAAATTGGGAAGGAATTGACAGTCTGATTGACACTCTTAAAGGTACATTTTTTTGTTAACTCATTTGTCTTTGCCTGCTGCTGGGGAATGAGAGGGAATGTGTTTACCATCATCAACAAACAATCTTCAAAGGGCCAAACCATTGATCTCACACCATCAATCTTTTTTAACCTGGTGCAGGGATCAAGGTCATTGCAAAAATATTTTTAGCAATGTACTTGATTGCATTCCAAGACTTACTATGCTCACTTATATTGATTTTACCATCCGATATCATCTCTAAGTCATGGAATTGTTTCCTTGTCAATTCATAGACAGTTTTTGATGCCCCGGGAGGTGACAATCCCTTAGTACTGGATTTGGGGAGTTTGGGAAAGGGTCGCGTTTGGATTAATCGAAAGAGTTTAGGTGTTAGAAAATCAAAAGGCAAAAAGATTTTCTTATCTAGATAATTACTTGTCATATATTTGAATTCTTATTAGCTTCTTTTAGGTCTTCTATTATCTTCTTATCATCAAGCAACTATCAAAAGTTAAAACCAAATGCATGAACATCAAAACAACAAGTGACACAGTGTGTAGGCTTTCAGCCACGGCAAAACCCCTCTTCTAGGGGAAAACCCAAAAAATCTCCTTTTCTTTTAGAACTAAATCAACTAAGATAACCAAGACCCTTGACCAAGACAAAGACCACCTCCAATCCACCAAGTCAGCCTCCCAAGATAGTTTTGCCAAACTCCAAAAGTCAACTCAAGTCAAACTCCTTCAACACTGCATCAAAGTCAGATTTCAGCTCTATTGCTTCAGAATTTTCAGCCCTACTACAGACCTGCAACTTCGGCCCTCCTGCAACTTCAAATTTTCGCATGTGTGAGCTGGAAACAAGAGAAAAATAGACTTAGGTTCTTTGCTCGGTTTTCTTCCTCCTTCGCTAGGGTTTCTTTGTCCTTCAAGCTTTTGTCACCTCTTTTCTTGCCTTCGCACTTCCTTCTCATTGCAGATCGAACTCTTGCTTGGATGGATGCTCAAACAGGTCGAATGCACTTCTATTTATGGTCTCTTCAACGTGGTCGAATTCCTTCAATGAGGCCAACTTGTCTTCTCTTGGGGCATAAATGACAATTTTGACTCAATTACAAATTTCTTTCTTGATATACAAAGCCCGAGAAGGGTCTATTACATGATGACAAGGACTAAGACTCATGACACAAACCCTAGAAGCACTCAATAGGTGCTTTGACCTAGAAACAAAATAAAATAGAGCATGAAATCCATGCTTATAAATAATTTTCCTTTTACAATAAATTTTCTTTTTCTTTCTTTTGAAAAATACATTACATCATGACTTAAATACAATTAAGAAGATCGACACTAGTTACATTTCTCAACACTCCCTCTTAACTAGAAAGGTGTTCATAGTTGTTCAACCAGTACAAGGTTGACTTCAATTTGAAATGCTCCAAGAAGAGTACAACAGTGTATGCAATGTTAGGGATACCACAACTGCCAAGGTATCCAACACATCAAAGATCCAAGTGTCAATGACACCTTTTCTACGATCCATATACTTAAGGATCCAAGTGTCATTTCCAAGACATTAATACAAGGATCTAAGACACTATCAAAGACTAAGGTGTCATCAAGGCAACATGCCACTATATGTAGCATCAGGCTACAGCCCTAGTATCAATATAGATACCATCCAGGCCTCCATGCCCTGACACTAACCCTCAGGGATCTAGGTATCTCAACAAGGTCAACACAACAATGGAGCTCGATATGACCAAGATACCCTCCCACACTGGGATCCAAACATTATCAAGGCCAAAGAAAACAACATGAGATCTCAATACTAACATGGCCAAGATATATCCATCAAACATGCTTCAAACTTCTTCAGGGAGAGACCAACACACCATCTACTAGTTCATCATATTGTAGTCATACAACCCTAATCACTTCCAATATACAGGACCTTATTATCGATATGCTAGTACAATCTTTGGGACCATCAATCATTTTGATGTTGGTTATGTCATCATAGTATTCAAACAAATCTCGACGGAAGCTTCCTCCCCCAACTTCTTCAACAACACCTAACTCTACTTCAGCACTTCTCAAAACAAATGAATCTCGACTTTATTGAACAAGGGTAACCATCAGCAATGCTTTAGTCATTCTCTGACCTAATTCTTTCTTTATTAATGTTCTTCAAGTTTCCCAGATCATGTCCTCTTTCTCAATTATGGAGGATATATACTTTCCTGTATCCAAGCTCACTCTCAATTTAGGGAAATAGATTCATCATCAACAACTGTATGTGAAAATTCCAAAAATGGAATCCTATTGCAGCAACTGGTATTATTTCTTCTAACTGATATATTAATTATTCAAATTATTGCTATGCCAACATCGAAATAAGCACACCTTCACAAATAAATCTGCAAAAAATAAATAGCGTTGGAACTAAGAAATTACTCACACACACATAAAAATAACACCTTTATTTTTGGACAAAAGTCCTCAGAAAAACCCAATGCGAGAAAACCAATGTAGCAGATGAGGGTTTTATTTTAATATGCAGCAATGAAATCTGAGTACAATCTAAGGAAGCCCAAATGGCAATCCAATCAACAAGTATCTGACAAAAATAATTAGAGAGAAAATTCTCTCACCCCACAAGCAATCCCAGCACTGGCTTCTACAGAAATCTTGTTGTCCAAACCCCAACGTGAGCCCTTCTACGTTGCCTTTGTGTTGTCTCTCACACGTGTAGCTCGATGCTACCTCTGAGCAAGTTGTCTAGCCTGTCTCTGCTACTGGAAGTGACTCTTCAGCCCTCTAGAAGACTTTCTCGACCTCTTGAAACTAAATCGACCTCCTCCTGAGCTAAATCAACCTGCTCTGTGTCAGCCTCTCCGCAGTCTCTGCACTGCTTCTACGTGGATCACTTTTGTCCCTTGTTGTTGCCTCTCTGGACTCACTGTCCTTGCCTCTCACTCACTGCTTCGATCTCTGGATCCCCGACAACTGACTGTTGCTAATCTGGAAATCGATCTGCCAAGGAAATCGAATTTCTGGTGTTCTCAAGTGCATTCTCCATCACCACATCAATCTCCTCTTATAATCCATTGTTGGAGCACCAACGAGTAAGATTAAAACTTAATCAATGGCTAGGATCATTTATGGATCGATCTATGTGAGTTTCTAGATCATTCTCACCTTATCTCAATTAATATTGCTTAATTAACCATATTCCCTAAGTTTACACCTACGAAATATTGTAAAAACGGTTAATAATCTAATTAAGACACTTCTAGGTGGAATTTCTAGAAACAATTTCTGGGTTTTGGAAATCTCATGTATTCTAGCCTCTCCACCAAATTTTATGGCTAGAACACATCCAATGCTACAGAAACTAACACTCCCTCTTAGCGAGGACTATGTTCTCTCTTCTAGTGTTGCACATACTGCCACAACACCCTATCTCTGTATCACATCCTGTCACGTTGTTGATGTCTGGCTGTTGCTACCCACCAACTACTACGCAACTCTGATGTTGCATCTGTGTTGTTGTTGACACTGCCATACTGCTGCCAACCCTGCATCTGCACTGCAACTCTATTGTTTTTGCTACTGCAACATCTGCAACTGAAAAACATCCAAAACACTAAATCATCTATGATTAGTATGATGCATATGTGTCCCGAGTCTCTGACTACTACTAGCATCTGCATTGTTGTCAACTCTGCACTCCACTCCCCAACATCTGACTACTACTAGTCTCTGCAATTGTCACTCTGGTTTCTGACTGCATCAACTGCCATTGATCCATCCTGCTATTGATCACCTTGGGCCCTCGTAGCCAAGCAATGATCCATGAGGTGAACTCCTCACGGACCCTGCCCAATTTGTAGCTCTTTGGGGCTACAACTCCAAGTCACCCCACCTCACTCCTAGAGGTATATGGGCAATCATAGCGAAGTCTTCCACAAACTTGGAGGACAACCTATCTATCTCAGCATGTGTTGTTGCCTGGTCCTGCTTCTCCTCCTTGTCATTCTTTCTGAGAGGACACTGGGTACTGTAGTGGCCAAACTCACCACACCTAAAGCACTTGACCTTAGTTAGGTCCTTCTTCTTCTTTCTCTGCTCCCCCTGCCCCTGACTGGGACCCTTAGATGCGAGGGCCACATTCTCCTCCTTCACCACCTTCAGTCTGTTGCTACTATTGCCATTGATGGAGCTCTTTACAAAGCCCGTCTCAACTCCTCCTGTTGCAAATCAACTCACATCCTGTCCCATCCTGATAGCGTGTCTCTGCCCAATATACTTTGGACGAAGACCTGCCAATCCTCAGAGACACTGTTGAGAGCTAATCGCACTAGCTCTGAAGGTTGAGGCATTGCCCCAACAGCTGACAGTTGGACCTCCTGAATCTTGCTTAGGAAGGGGTCTATGCCTTCCTCTTTCTGTATCCTAATGCACCTCAGTTTCTCCTCTAGGAACATCTTCCGCTACTCTGAAGTACTCTGGCATAGCGTGGAGAGAGAATCCCACATCTCTTTAGTCGTTACCTTGGCCACTAGGTGTGAGACTGTGTGATCCCGGACTCCATCCAATATCAACTGCTTCGCCCGCACCATCTCCTTCCGGTAGTCCTTCAGCTGATCTGCATCTTAAGGAACTGCCACTACATTATCAATGTAGCCTTTCAAGCCATATTCATCTAGAAGTAAGGACATCCTAGCCTTCCAGATGATATAGTTGGAAGCTCCATCCAACCTATCCTGATCTTTAAGCCTTGTAGTGGCCATCTCCGAAAATGTCGAAAACTCCCTCTTTCCATGTGCTTGGTTGTTGCTCTGCGATTCGTACTCCCCTCCGGAATGCATGGCTCTGCTAGCTGCTACTGTCAATCTGCAACTAGAAATTTGAACTTCCGAGACTCGAAGTTCCGTGAGGAAAATTTTCCCTCTGCAATGTGTGCTTTTCTCTTCCACCCGACGTGGATTCTGCTTCTATAACTTGTAGCAAACCCTCTGCGTCCAACCAGGAATCTGCTCAGCGAAAAATCTGAGTTGTTGTTGCTCCCTCTGAATGTTGGAATCACTAATCTGGGTAGCTCGAATTTTTTGCACCCTTGCAATTGAAAATTGAATTGTTGCCCCTAGCAGCTCAGCCTGCCTATCAATGGACTGCGCTACCTCTGAAAATTTCGGCCTACTGCTCCCTCTGAGCAGCGAAATTTTCCTCTCCACTTTTGAGCTTCCCGACTGATAAATCACACTCTAATACCATGTGAAAATTCGAAAACTGGAATCCTATTGCAACAACTGGTATTATTTCTTCTAACTGATAAAATAATTATTCAGTTTATTACTACGGGACCATTGAAATAAACACACACTGCAACCTTCAAAAATAAAACTGGGGAAAATAAATAGCATTGGAACTAAGAAATTACTAGCACACACACAAAAATAACACCATTATTTTTAGACACAAGTCCCCGGAAAAACCCAACGTGGGAAAACCGGTGTAGCAGATGAGGGTTTTATTTTATCATGCAGCAGTGAAATCTGAGTACAATCTATGGATGCCCAACTAGCAATCCAATCAACAACTATCTGACAGAAATAATTAGAGAGAAAATTATCTCACCCCACAAGCGATCCTGGAATTGGCTTCTACAGAAATGTGGTCGTCCAAACCAATGTCACATGGTTCGGGTTCGAGTTCTGGTTCGGCAATGATTAGGTTTGGTTTGATTTCAATTTTTTTGATGAGGTTTAGATGAGGTTCGCCATTAGGTTCGTCCATATATATACATATATTAATTTAAAATGAATTATAGGAAAAATAGTAAGAAATCAACATCAATAAACATACAAAATGCTATTACGGGCATGGAAACTGCAAGGATAATTTAAAAGCTTGAGTTGTGACATGAAGTTATGAGTTTTGATCTATGGACTTGGTCAATGGCTATGAGGTTCACCGAACCTCAAAAATTTTAAGGTTTGCCAAAATTCAAACCTCAAGGGTTAAAGTTCGACGAACCTGTGACATAGGGTCCAAACCCCAACGTGAGCCCTTCTGCGTTGTCTCTCACACGTGTGGCTCGATACTACGTCTGAGCAAGTCATCTAGCATGTCTTTGCTGCTGGAAGTGACTCTCTGACCCTCTGGAAGATTTTCCCGACTTCTGGAAATTGAATTGACCTCCTCTTGCGCTAAATCAAACTGCTCTACGTCAGCCTCTGCAGTCTTTGTGCTGCTTCTACATGGATCACTTTTGTCACTTGTTGTTGCCTCTTCAGTTCTGGAAAATCTCCTTTGGACTCACTATCTCTGCCCCTCACTCATTGCTTCAAACTCTGGCTCTCCGACAGCTGATTGTTGCTATTGTGGAAATCGATCTGCCAAGGAAATCGAATTTCTTGTGTTCTCAAGTGCATTCTCCATCACCACATCGATCTCCTCTTATAATCCATTGTTGGGGCACCAATGGCCAAGATTAAAACTTAATCAATGGCTAGGATCATTTATGGATCGATCCATGTGAGTTTCTATATCATTCTCACCTTATCTCAATTAACACTGATTAATTAACCATATTCTCTAAGTTTAGACTTACGAAATATTTTAAAAAAGGGTTAATAATCTAATTAAGACACTTCTAGGTGGAATTTCCATAAACGATTTATGGGTTTTGGAGATCTCATGTATTCTAGCCTCTCCACCAAATTTTGTGGCTAGAACACATTTGATGCTACAAAAACTAACAATTTATTCTTCCAACAACACGGCTCTTTCTTTTGCATCATCTCATCATCGAAGAACTTCAATCTTTAAAAACATCATTCTTCATATGACAACAAAGTCACCTTTCAATCCACAAAGTAAACATCAATATCAACGAGGTTCTTACAACTCCATATTTCCATCATGCTCAACATCATCATAAAGTCATTATCAAGTATGAGGTAGTTTTATCTCTTTATAACTAACCATGTGCCTGCAAATCTCAACAACGAGTACAATCGGGCACACAAATATATATGTACAAGAGCATGAAATAAACTTTATCAACATAGGGTTAGCATATGATCAAAAAGAGAGCATCTAGGGTTACCAAAACTTAAATATTCAAATCATAGTCCTAGTTAGTAATCAACTAGAGTTACATTTTCATGTCTTAGACTTTTACAACAAACTTTTGCTATGGTTTTGTCACAAACCCTAGATACCATTATCAAAACTAAACCTTAGATATCAACAACTAAATCAAGTTAGGATTTCAATCATAGTGAAAGCATTTTACATCTAGGGTTTCATTATCATGCCCTAGAATCTTATATCAATCTCTACTAGGGTTTCATGTAGATACAATTATAAAAACTTTAACACAATTATACCAAGTTAGGGTTTCAACCATACAAAAACACTTATACATAGGGTTCCATTCCTAGGATCTTACATTAACTATTTTAAGGGCTTTGTCATAAACCCTAATTCATCAAACCTTAAAAAGTGAGGGTTTTTATGGTGAACCCTAAAGGTTAGGGTTTTACCAAAGAGAACAAAAGATATATAATATCATAAGGGTTGACTTAATCAATCACCCTAACAAATAGGAATCTTTATAATTCTAAAACCCTAAACATGAGAGAGTTAGTAATATAGAGCATTTAAATATAAAATAATTGAACCTTCTTATATGATGAAGACCTGCTACAAGTCTTATAATCTTATACATACCTTGAGTTGCTCCTTTTACAAACCTTGTAGGGTTTCCTATTGAAGGGCTCCCTCTGCAACAAAGCTTCTTTCTTCTTTTGGAGTCATCCTCTAAATCCAGCCATAATCCTTTTTGCAAGCATTCTTTAGAGTACCTGCAAATTTTCCTTCCAAGGAAAACACAAGAGAAAGGATTACAAACAAGCAACAAAAATGAAGCTAGATATATAGAGGAAATCAACAATGAAAAGTAAACAGAGAACGGGATACTTATCTTTTGTGAAAAAAGTGGGAAGCTCCCTCTTGATCTTCCATCAATTTAGTCTTGTGAGGGATTCCTTAACTCATCAAAATAAATTAAGAACTTTTTAACAAAAAATATTAAATCTATAAACCCTAGAAATCAAAAAGAAAGATTGATCCTAGAGTCAAACATAAGAGAAACTCTACAAGAACTAAAACAATAACCTATATTATAGGTAAAGGATATATGAGACTTAATAGAATAAGTCTTTGACTTCAGCATCTTCAGTTTTAGACTTCTTCAGAGGATTATCATCAGTAGCAATTGTAGCCTGGTCCCTTTCTCTCTTTTTGTCCTTAGGATTATCGAGGCATTGACTCTTATAATGTCCCATCTTGTGACAATGATAACATTCTATTTTAGAGAGGACAATCTTCCCATGGTTTTTCTTTGACCCTTTAAACTTCTTATTTCCTCCTTTCTTCTTGAAATGAGCGGAGTAGGCATTAGAGGTATTTTCTTCATCTTCTTGCTTACCTCCTGTTATAGAAAGACGAGCTTCTTCTTGTATACAGGTAGACCACATTTCTTCGAAAGATGGAGAATTCTTCCAACTCCTAATTCCAGCTTCAAAGGCATTCCAAGCTTTGGTAGTCCTAGAAGAGCAGCGATCACAAGTTCCTTTTCAGGAACTATTTCATCAATTGCTTGTAGTTCATCTCTTATACAAGCAATTCTTACAAAATAGGAAGACATTGTATCATCTTTTGTCATTTTGATTGTTCGAAGTTCATTCTTTAGACTTGCCACTTGTCCAATATTCTTGATTGTAAATAGCTTGGAGAGAGCGCCATACATTTTTATTGAAGAATCTAGCGTGGATATGTAAGGAATCAAGTTGTCTTTAACTCCATCCACAATTAGGTTCATGGCAATAATGTCAGTTTCTTTGTACTCTTCCTTTCCAGCATCATCTGTAGGTTCCTTGACTTTTCCTTGTACTAAATCCAATACTTTATTCTTTGCAAGGATGAGGTCAATCCTTGTTTTCCATGCTCTAAAGTTAGAGCCTCCTTGAAGTTTGTTCTCAGATTTCATTGATGAGGCCATAGGTATACTTGTAGATGTCACCTTTACTATATATCCTGAAGGCTTCAAGGGTTCTCTTCTTATAGTAGACTAGTATATGATCTTCCCAAGACTTCTTTCCTTCTATCAAATGGTGTTCTTCAACAAATCTTCAAGCTGCCTTTTTCTTTCTTCTTCACCTTAGCTCTTGATACCATGTTAGAAAATCAAAAGGCAGAAAGATTTTCAAATCCAGACAATTACTTGTGATATATTTGAATTCTTATTAGCTTTTTTTAGGCCATCTTTTATCTTCTTATCATCAAACAACTATCAAAACCAAATGCATGAAGATCAAAACAACAAGTGACACAGTGTGTAGGCTCTCAGCTAGGGAAAAACCCCTCTTCTAGGTGAAAACCCAAAAATTATCTTCTCTTCTTTTAGAACTAAATCAAATGAGACAACCAAGACCCTTGACCAAGACAAAGACCTCCTCCAATCCATCAAGTCAGCCTCCCAAGATAATTTTGCCAAACTCCAAAAGTCAACTCAAGTCAAACTCCTTCAAGATTGCATCAAACTCAGATTTCGGCTCTACTGCTTCAGAATATTCGACCCTACTGCAGACCTACAACTTCATATTTTCACATGTGTGAGCTGGAAACAAGAGAAAATTAGCCTTAGATTCTTTGCTAGGGTTTCTTGATTTCTTCCACCTTCGCTAGGGTCTCTTTGTCCTTCTAGCTTTTGTCACCTATTGTCTTGCCTTCGCGCTTCCTTCTAATTGCAAATCGAACTCATGCTTGGATGGATGCTCAAACATGTCGAATGCACTTCTATTTATAGTCCCTTCCAGATAGTTGAAACCCTTCAATGAGGTTGTTTTGTCTTCTCTTGGGGAACTTGGTGGAGGAGGCATAAATGACAATTTTGACTCAATTACAAATTTCTTTCTTGATATACAAAGCCCAAGAAGGATCTATCACATGATGACAAGGACTAAGACTCGTGACACAAACCCTAGGGTGCTTTGACCTAGAAACAAAATAAATAGAGCATGAAACCCATGCTTATAAATATGTTTTCTTTTACAATAGACTTTATTTTTCTTTTTTTAGACAAATACATTGTATCATGACTCAAATACAATTATGAAGACTGATACTAGTTACATTTCTCAACATTAGGGAGGTACTAGCCATCCTTACCTTGCACCCAAGACTGGTCATAATGTTGTTAGACTAGGGAGAGGAGGATCCCTTGTCCCACAAACAAGGGGGTCTCATACACCAATTTGGTTGCTGGCTTGGCCGTGAACTTAAATTAGATTATTATTATTATTGAGGAGCTCATAATCAAAATAAATGTGTAAGCAACTGCAGAAACCTACACAATGTTGGTGAGTCCCTTAATCCTCTCTTTTGACGTGTATATGTCAATTTTTCTACAGTTACTAGTCACTTGTGCATCTTTAAAGAAAATATTACATGTATTATGCAAAAAATAAATGTACAAATAGAAAAGCAATTACCTTATTGCAGCCATCATGCATGTTAGTTGGGAAGAAAAAGCCAGAGTGTTCAGGGGTTACAAATGTTTTGTATACCTTTACTTTGTTAACAGATATCATTTAATTTTCTTCAACAACTATTCTTCTTGACGTTAATCAGTATCTGTATTTCGAATCATGAAGTCCTTCAAATGTCAACAATTTATTCTCAAACTTGTGTATTATTTTATTCCCCTTTATTCCAAACACCTGGTACAGCAACATGACACTGTGACATTCTATAACATGGAACCAGTTGAATTACCAAGTATAATACAGTGATAAACTATCTCATTTATCACTACAAGCTTATAAAGTCTTGAACAAACTAGGTATGTAGTTTCTCAACATTCATTTAGAAGGAAATGGGAGTCAAAAATCGTATCGTGAAGGCAAGCTAACAATAAGGGCTAATAAAACAAAGTTTTTTGTTGATGCTAGATGACTAGCGAAAAGTGGCATTTCTTCTGTATGTACTATGTACGTCTAACAATAGGTGGAAAGAAAATTTTATATCTTGATTGGAGGGTATGGTTGTAGTTATTGTATTAGTAAATATTGAAACATGGATATATTCTAAAACATCATCTATGTCAAAGAAAACCTTTAGAGACAAAAATTTAATTATTGTCTTGCACTCTTTCACTGACCACCACCCACCTTTTGCCACAACTATTTAACAGGAAGACACCAAAACATTAGCATATACGTATATATTCATCCTCGTGGGTCTAGTGTTTAGATTGCCATTACTTTTTGTTTGCATTCATGGCATGGCTCAAATACTTCCAATGTAAGCCTTGAGAACTAGAAAGGGTTTATGAACAAAGCTAATGGGATAAACTTTTCCAATTAATGGACATGGACTCTTCTCCTCTCAACCACCCGATACAAATGCCAAGTGGTACATCATGGTTTTGGCTCATGATAATGAGATACATTCATACATTTGATGTCAATTTTTATCGGCTGTCAATTTTTGAGTCCATGATTGGACAGCTATGAGGGTTCAACATGCAATATTGACTTTGATGAATTATTTTTTATGTGGCATCCACTACATCATATATGTGTGTGTATGTGTGTGCACATCATTTTCCATATTCATGTGCCAATGTGTCTATTTGATGTTGTTGTTGCTTGATATGTTTAAAAAATTGAAAAAAAATGAATTTATTTTGTATTTTTTAGTGCTTTCCGTAGTTTGTGAATTTTGCGATTTTTTTCACCAATGTCACTCAGAAGTTGTATTCTAAATGGTCATTTTTTTTTGTCAACACCGATTTTTTCAACAATGGAACTTTGGATCAATCACGGAACATCGGATTCTCAAAGGGCCTAACATAATTCTTATTATCACAGTGCAGTCCAACATCTCATCTATTAACCCCAATACCAACTTGCAAAACCAAATAACTTCAGAACTAGCTCAAGAAGCTGCCATATACACTTCTTCCACAGAATTGAGCGCAACAACTGTCTGTTTCTTGTTGAACCAAGAAATCGCACTTGTGCCCAAACAAAAATAGTAGTTAAAAGTGCTCTTTCAAATGCTTGGATCCCTAACCTAATCTTAGTCCAAAAAACCCATTGATTGACTCCTGCATGTCACATGACATAATGAATCATGTTTCCCAACTTTCCATTGAGGTTGTCAAGGCTCTACCATAAACTAACTCAGTGTATGAATTGCAACATGGCAGGGTTAGTGTGCACAAGGTACATCAATGAGTTGATCAACTGATGCAGAAGCATCTGGACTTAGCCAGCAATGTGATGGTTTGTCCACATGTTGTGGCTAAATGAGTTGAATTTCATTGACCTAAGTGCTCAAAAGTTAGTTTTAGTCAAGAGGGTTGGATCTCTCGGAAATGATATGTATTTCATTATTGTAATAGTTAGGAAATTGTCTTATTTTAGACTAAGGGATAAGTTGTTAGCGTAGGTGTGTAATAGAGCAAAAAATAGAGATTTGATTGTTAGATTGATTAAAATAGAGATCGAGTTGTTAATGCAGTTAGAATAGGATTTGGCTCATAAAAGAGAAGAAATTGTAATGAAAAGGGATTCGCTGAGATGATTGAGATTTGAGTGAGAGGCGAGAGTTGAGTGATACAGAGGGTTTTGAGATTGAAACAGGGGTCTGTTAAATTGTTGTAATTGAGCCGAGAGGGCCAAGACTCTGTAACTATTATTATATTGAAGGAATTTGATTTAGTGAGCATCTGTGTGTTAATCCTAGTGAAAACTCTCGTTTACCTCTGTGTATTTTCATTCTAAAACTAAATCGGGTATTTTCCCTGTTTTCACACTTTAATTGTAAATCTCAGTGTTTATGTGTTAATCACAATCATTAGTATTAATGGCGGGGGTAGAAGAGCACAGAAAGGCTTGATCGTGGTTGAAGACCCGCAATCGATCTTAATCGTTGATCGCAAATTCAAACTTTTGGGTCACAGTCAACGGTGGAGTTAGGCCCGTTTTTAACCCGTGTGTTAGTTGAAGAATCGCTAGCCGTAGGATTTGATGGACTCCGTTATCCAATGGATATCGGGTTTTAAGATGATCGAATGATAATCTCAAATCCGAACCCGAACTCTTATAGACCAAGAGCTTATAAACCATATCGGCTTCGTAAGGGCGGTTAAGTGTCGTGCAAGTTCCCTGGCTAATATCCTTGTCAACCATTGGATCCAGCACGCTTTGATCAACGGCGTAGAGTGGAGCACCTGTGCAAAAAGGGAAGTCAACGTGGGACAGGTTGTTGTTCAATTGTTGTTCAATTGACCTCCTGCGTCATTTTTGGTATCAGAGCACAGAGATTGAGTTTGATTGCAGTAAACATGCCACCAAGGAGAGGAGCTGGCATAGGTCAAAGAAAACTTGAAGCAAATGCAGTTCTGCTGGAGGAGATCCAGAGTCTGTGTACAAGGATGGACACAATGGAAACTCCTCAGAGAAGAACACCTGATGAAGGAGTTGCCAGTGCTACATAAGAATCTTCTGAGGAAGAAGAAGAGGAGGAAAATGAATCTACCAAAGTTATCAAGATGTTGGCTAAAGTAGGTGGAAAACCAAAGGTGGAAATTCCTATGTACAACTGGTGTCTCAATGGAGAAGAGCTAATGGATTGGATCAGTTCACTGAACAAATATTTTGACTATGAGGAGGTTGATGACAAAAAGAAGGTGAAATTTGCAGTTACTAGATTGAAGGGTGATGCAGCGATTTCGTAGGATGAACTACAAAAATCCAGAACAAGAAAAGGAAATTCCAAGATCAAGCAATAGGACAAAATGGTGAGTAAAATGAAAGCTAAATTTATGCCAAAAGATTATCAGTTAAATCTTTTCAAACAGTTACAAAATTTAAGGCAAAAAGGAATGTCTGTTAAAGAATACATAGAAGAGTTTTATCGATTGAGTATTAAAGCAGGACATGCAGAGGATGATATGGAGAAGGTAGCCATATATATCAATGGCTTAAGATATGACATACAGGATGAGATCAACTTGTTGAGTCTGAAGACCATTGAAGATGCCTATCAAGCAGGTTTGAAGGGAGAAGAGAAGATGTTGAGAAAACAAAATCAGAGGAATAGAGAGAAAAGTTCAGTAACAGGTAGAGGAACTACCAGACCAAGGTTTCAACAACATTAGAACGAAGCAGGAATTTCAAGTAGTAGACCACCACAGAGGGGAGATTTTAATAGAGGAAGATTTGCACCCAGAGGAAGAGGTCGAGGAAGAGATATTCGGTGTTACACATGTGGATAATGGGGACATGGATCGTGGGACTGTCCTCATAATAGAACAGCGAGTCAGAGGAATGTGAATGTGGCTGAGGTAAAGCAAGAAACACCTCAAATTATAGAAAAGGAAGAATCCCCTGAAGTAAGAGAATCCCTGTTGCTGAAAAGGGCGTTGCTTAAGGCAGAGAAAGAGACTAAAGAACCAGCTCAGGGGAAGAGTTTATTCAGAACTACATGCAAATCCAAAGGCAAATGTTGTAAAATGATAATTGACAGTGGAAGCATTGATAACCTTGTTTCTACAGAGATGGTAGACAAGCTAGGATTAGTGAAGACAATACACCCTACTCCTTACAAAGTGTCATGGTTGCAGAAAGGACATCAGATTATTGTGATAGAACAATGCAAGGTAGAGATACAGATTGGTATGTATAAGGATATGATATTGTGTGATGTAATGCCAATGGATGTATGCCATGTATTACTGGGAAGACCGTGGCAATTTGATCGGAAGGTTATTCATGATGGGAGGAAAAATACTTATACTCTGGAGAAGGATGGAAATAAACATACATTGCTGCCATTGAAGGATGAAGCTGACAAAGGAGCACCTGGAAACAGTGTTATGCTAATGAGTGGAAAGGAGTTGTTGCAAGAGGTAGGAAAAGGTGAAGAAATGCATTTTGTTGTCATAGGGGACCTAAGGTAATTTTGACTTCCACAAACTTAAATGATTTACCTAAAGAAATCAAAACTTTGTTGAATAATTTTGCTGATATTATTGTAGATGAGTTGCCAAATGCATTGCCACCAATCAGGAGTATTAGTCATCATATTGATTTAATACCAGGAGCAAGTTTGCCAAACAAAGCAGCGTACATATTAACTCATCAAGGGAATGCAGAAGTTGGAAAACAAGTGCAAGAACTGATAGATAAGGGACTAATCAGAGAGAGTCTTAGTCCATGTGTTGTACCAACAGTACTCAGTCCAAAGAAAGGAGGTGAATGGCGTATGTGTACAGATTCCAGAGCCATAAACAAGATCACTATCAGGTATAGATTTCATTTACCACGCATGGATGATTTGATGGATTGTTTGAGTGGGTCAAAGTATTTTACTAAAATAAATCTGAAGAGTGGATATCATCAAATAAGAATTAGAGAAGGAGATGAATGGAAGACTGCATTTAAAACAAAGAGTGGGTTGTATGAGTGGTTAGTGATGCCTTTTGGACTCACTAATGCACCTAGCACGTTCATGAGATTGATGAATGAAGTCTTGAAGGAATATGCAGGCAAGTTTGTTATTGTTTATCTTGATAATATTCTAGTTTTTAGTAGAAGTAAAGAATAACATCTAGAGCATCTTAAATTGGTTTTAAGAATTCTGCAGGAAGAGAAACCACTGATAAATCTGAAGAAATGTAGTTTCATGAAAGAAGAATTAATTTACTTGGGATTTGTTGTTTCTAAAGAAGGGTTGAAAATGGATCCAGAGAAAGTCCAAGCAATTTGGAACTGGCCTATTCCAAGGAATATATTTGAGGTAAGAGGTTTTCATGGTCTTGCAAGTTTTTATAGGAAATTTATCAAAGGTTTTAGTCAGATTTGTGCACCAATTCTTGAAACAATCAAGGAGACTAATCAGCCGCTCAAGTGGACAGAAGCAACAGATAGGAATTTTAAGTTGTTGAAGAGGAAAATCACAGAGAAACCAATTTTAGCTTTACCCGATTTTGAAAAAGTATTCCAAGTAGAAACAGATGCTACTGGAGTTAAAATTGGAGCAGTTTTGAGTCAAGAACAGAGACCAATAGGATAGTTCAGTGAGAAATTAAATGAAGCAAAGAAGAAGTATTCTTCTTATGATAAAGAATTTTATGCTATTGTACAAGCCTTAATTAAATGGAGACATTATTTGCTACCAAAGGAGTTTATATTATATTCTCACAGTCATGCATTACAGTGCATAAACAACCAACTAAAATTGAACCAAAAACATGCCAAGTGGGTGGAGTTTTTGCAGAGCTTTACTTTTGTGATAAAGCACACAAGTGGAAAGTTGAACAAAGTTGTTGATGCTTTAAGCAGGGTAAATTTCATTGTGCAAGAATTAAAAGTTGGTGTTGTAGGATTTGAAGAAATGGTTGAAATATATAAAGATGATGTAGATTTCAAAGATATTTACACAGCAGTACAAAATCCAATAGTTCATAACAGAAGTCAGTGGTTAGATTATCTTATCCAAGGAGGTTTATTGTTTAAAGGCAACAAGTTGTGCATTCCCAAATGTTCTAAGAGGGAAAACATAATAAAGGAGAAACATAGTGGAGGATTATCTCGTCTCTTTGGACAAGACAAAACCTTTGCTCAGGTAAATACTTTTTATTATTGCCAAAGATGCAGACTAATGTTAAAAGATTTGTTGAGAAGCCAGAATACAGGATTGTACCAGCCGTTGCCAATACCAAACCGCCCATGGGATACAGTTAGCATGGATTTTGTTTTGGGGTTACCTAAAACTCAAAGGGGGAATGATTCTGTTTATGTTGTGGTAGATAGATTTTCCAAAATGGTATATTTCATTGCATGTAAAAAGACTAGTGATGCAACACATATTGCTAATATATTTTTTTCAGAAATTGTAAGATTACATGGATTGCCTATAAGTATTGTGTCTAATAGAGCTACAAAGTTTGTAGGGCATTTTTGGAGAACTCTTTGGAAGACACTAGGAGCTAACCTCAGTTTCAGTTCAGCATACCATCCTCAAAAAGATGGACAGACCGAAGTAGTAAACAAAAGCTTGGGAAACATATTGAGAAGTATAGTGTATCAAAATCCTAAGCAGTGGGATTTAGCACTAGCTCAGGCTGAGTTTGCTTATAATGAAACTCCAAACCGAAGTACGGGAATGAGTCCATTTCAAATTGTTTTGGGATGAATCCAAGAGGTGTGTATGAGCTCAGAAATTTGGGTAAACAGGAGACAAGAAGTGCAAAAGCTTAAGAATTTGCAGAGCAGATGCAGAGACTACAAAAAGATGTCAAAAGCAGATTGCAGGAAAGCAGTGGCAAATACAAACAGAGAGTAGATATGAAAAGAAGAGAGAAAGAATTCCAAGTGGGAGATTTAGTGATGGTGTATTTGAGAAAAGAAAGATTCCATGCTAAGACTTAGAATAAACTAAAAATGAAAAAGATAGGACCATGTAGAATTGTAAGAAAGTTTTCAACTAATGCTTATGAAATTGAATTGCCAAAAGGGATTGGAATATCACCTATCTTCAATGTAGCAGATTTGTATCCATACAAAGAGACAGAGACAGAGCTATAGAAGGAAACTACAGAAGATGAAGTTCAAACTTTGAATTGGGAAGAACAAATGCCAAAGACAATTAAGAGAGTGGTGGACCCTGTTTTGAGAAAAGAGTATCCAAAAGAACCAAAGGACAAGTTTATTTTCAATATCTAGTCAAATGGAAAGGACAGCCAGTGGAGGATGCTAGTTGGTTGACAACAAAAGAATTGCAGAAGTATGGAGTAAACCCTAAAAGTCTGAGGGATGATTCTTTTCTTCTCCGGGAGTCTGATGCAGGAGCATCTGGAATTAGCTAGCAATGTGATGGTTTGTTCACATGTTGTGGCTAGATGAGTTGAATTTCATTGACCTGAGTGCTCAAAAGTCAGTTTTAGTCGAGAGGCTTGGATCTCTCGGAAATGATCTGTACTTCATTATTGGAATAGTTAGGAAATTGTCTTATTTTAGACTAAGGGATAAGTTGTTAGGATAGGTGTGTAATAGAGCAAAAAAATAGAGATTTGATTGTTAGATTGATTAAAATAGAGATCGAGTTGTTAATACAGTTAGAATAGGATTTGGCTCATAAAAGAGAAGAAATTGTAATGAAAAGGGATTAGCTGAGATGATTGAGATTTGAGTGAGAGGCGGGAGTTGAGTAATAGAGAGGGTTTTGAGATTGAAACAGGGGTCTGTTAAATTGCTGTAATTGAGCCGAGAGGGCCAAGACTCTGTAACTATTATTATATTGAAGGAATTTGATTTAGTGAGCATTTGTGTGTTAATCCTGGTGAAAACTCTCGTCTACCTCTGTGTATTTGCATTCTGAAACTAAATCAGGTATTTTCCCTGTTTTCACACTTGAATTGTAAATCGCAGTGTTTATGTGTTAAGCGTGGTCATTAGTATGAATGGCGGGGGTAGACGAGCACAGAAAGGCTTGATCGTGGTTGAAGACCCGCAATTGATCTTAGCCGTCAACCGCAAATTCAAACTTTTGGGTCACATTCAACGGCAGAGTTAGGCCCGTTTTTAACTCGTATGTTAGTTGAAGAACCGCTAGCCGTAGGATTTGATGGACTCCATTATCCAATGGATATTGGGTTTTAAGATGATCAAATGATAATCTCAAATCCAGACCCAAACTCTTATAGACCAAGAGTTTATAAACCATATCGGCTCCGTAAGGGCGGTTAAGTATCGCGCAAGTTCCCTGGCCGATATTGTTGTGAACCATTGGATCCAGCACGCTTTGATCAACAGCATAGAGTGGAGCGCTTGTGCAAAAAGGGAAAGTCAACGTGGGACCGGTTGCTGTTCAATTGTTGTTCAAT
The DNA here is from genome assembly GCA_000404065.3 of Pinus taeda. Lineage (NCBI taxonomy): Eukaryota > Viridiplantae > Streptophyta > Pinopsida > Pinales > Pinaceae > Pinus > Pinus taeda. The sequence continues at coordinate 145,522 of APFE031306503.1, forward strand.
TGACCTCCTGCGTCATCAACTACCTACATAGAGTAGTATCAACCGAATATAAATCCTCATTGCAAGTCAACATCAGATTTGGAACCATCAAGGTGTTGAGAAACCAGAGACAATACGTAGAAGTACTGTTTCTGAACTTCTGATAATTATTTGTGAGTTATTAGGACTGCTTTTAATCTCTCTTCTTCTCTTCAGAAATTCAACTAATAACAAAAACAAGAAAGCAGAGATCACAGTACACAATAGATAAGAGACACCAGAGATAGGCAGAGGCCAGGGCAAAACCCACAGGGGGAAAACCCAGCAACTTCTTTTCCCTAGAGAATCAATCCAACAAGAGATATCGAAGTCAGTCCACTATCACAGGAATCACCACAAATTCTTTGCACTAGTTCTATCAATCACCGCAGATCTCTGCCACCAAAATTGTATTCCTGTGACACAATAATCTATTGATAATTCGGATCACTTCAAAGTACAAATTTAGACTGCCTCACAGATTCGGATCCTTTCAGAGTATCACCACAGGTTCGGATGCCCAGAGTACAGGTTCAGACTGTTGACAGTTTAACAGATTTGGATTTCTTCCAGCTTGTTACCACAGGTTCAGATGCCCAGAATATGACCACAGGTTCGGACTGTTCACAGCTTCGCAGATTCGGATTTTTTTCCAGCTTGTTACCACAGGTTCAGATGCCCAGAGTATGACCACAGATTCGGACTGTTCACATGTATTGGCACAGATTCAGCCTTTAACCACAGCACTCACAGCCTCGGCCTTCTATCAGAACTCAGATCATAGTCTTCGGCCTACTATCAATCACAGGACTAACTCAGACCTCTGTTACACAGCCTTCAGGCTTCTATTACACTTTATTCACAGAGTCGGATATCTTCTTGCACAGGTAATCTGTCATAGGGTTCGTTCCTTCCTCCAAGAAGCTAAACACAAATTAGTATGTTACTTTGATCTGCTTCTTAACTAAATTTGGATGCTCAGAAGTGTCTCTTGTATACTCAGACGAATTGTTCTTGATGTTGTTCAAATGAATGATCCTTCGTTTGAGCATGATCTGAGATATATATATATATAGTCAAAGAGGTGGCTTGAATAGATGCATCTGAGGAGCAAGCCGACCTGATCCATTAGCTGGCTGACTTAGCACTGTGGAGACTTTATAAAATAAATTTCTTCTTTGTTTGTCATGAATAGCATTAGTTATAAAAATGTATCTTGATCAATCCAAGCATGAACAACATGCTGGAAACAAAAACAATAAATTGTTTTTTGTTTTACAATATCAATAGTGATTTTATGAAGACAAACTGTAGCTACATTCTACAACACCCCTCTTAGCGAGGGAGGTATTCATAATGACTTTCTAAATTTCTTTAAGAATAAGGTTACACACTTCATAGCACCATTACCCAGGTTAGTAACCCTAACCAACAGTAATACAACATAATCAATATATGTTGATACATGTTCATGGTTCACCATCAAACAACTAGCCTCCATACATAGTCTAGGTGAAACTTCAAAAGCCTTATCCTAGGCCTGATAATAGACAAGCTCACTCTTAAGAGATCTGAGCATAATACTGAGAAGAACCTGCTTATCTGCACTGCCTTCAGAACTTTCTTCGACCAAGGTCACAATGATAAGAGCTCTTTCTCCACATCCAAGGTGCCAACCCAACAGAGATGGACCGGTCCCCAGTCTGAGTTAAGGGCCTAGTCGGACCAGAAGGTTGTTTCGACTAGTTGAACTGGTCGAGTCCAAGTTGAACTGGCCTAGTTTAAAAACAGGCGAGAACGTTAATCTACTGGATGGATGTGAGAAGTACAAGATCCAGAGGGAGATGATGTTGTTCATAAAAGATAAGTGCTCTATCTCCCTTCTTGTACTATTATTGATTTTTTTAGTAAAACTAGTCTCTTGCTTTATTTTCATTACTTGATTGCACCTATTCTTTAGTGATCTATTCGAAGAGAATTGCAGGTACATGATTGTTTGAGCTAGAAGAAGTTATAATATCAAAACAAAGTCTGTGACAAGTCCTGGATTCAAAGGGAGCTTTGAATCTTGAAAGAACTATGAATTTAAAAGAAGCTTTGGAGTTAGAGGGAGTAGTTTAATTTTCAAGTTTTGAGGTATGTATTTAAGTATTATCTTTAAATTAGATTCAATGGCTAGGGTATGCCGAAAGAACTCGGTCGGTTCAGTACCAAACCGGTCCAACAAATCGAGTCTGACTTGAACTGGACCTCAGATTGGGTAGTGGAGACCTAACCAGCAGAGTTTGACCTTGATAAGGATATTGATCTTGAAGTTGATATGGATTTGGATGCATTCGGGGTTGATCAGTTAGATGCAGATCCACTAGTACCAACCCCAAGTCCTTCAGCTGCAGGCACGTCCTCCCTGTATGACTCTGAAACAAAGTTTGAGCCAGATGATGTTACCATGTCTAGCAGTAGTGATCACTAATGATTGACCATTGATCATGTTGATCAATGAAATAGTATTTTGTATTAGTGACTTGTAGTCCTACAATTGTATTGTTTTGTTGTAGAGGCCATTTGGAGCCTGCTTGGTTATGTGTTTTATTCTGATCTCCATATATTACATGTACTGGACAATGCATTAGGTGCCATTTTGATATAATAGATATATTCATGAGCATACTTTAATCATATGTTGTCTTCTCCCTATTACTCTAATGCTTCGATTTTGGAAACATGGATGAAAATATTAAAAATATGTTTTTTCATTAAAAATTAAATATTTAATGTAATTTTTACAAACACCCCATTGGAATCAACTCGTCAGATTTGATTCCGAGTCAGAGTTGATTCCGAGTCAGAGTTGACCCTCGGTCAGTTCTAAGTCCAAGTCCGAGTTCTAAAACATTGTGTCCTCGATCTAGACATAATTAGGGTTTCTCTTATTCGGAAACTCATACTAGGGTTTTGTCCAAACCCTACACATTCTCTTATCAAGCCTTTTTACACTTGCAAACCCTAGAAATCAAAAAGCTGTAAAACCCTAATTGTTCTTTTGCAAATAATGAATCTATCTAGGGTTTTTGTCCAAAAACCCTAAAGTCAATTACGATTGTGGTTCATATTAGGGTTTTGCTCACAAACCCTAAATTTAAAAACCTAAATATACTTTTACACAAGGGATATATTACACTAGGGTTTTGTTAAAAACCCTTAAAACCCTAAGCCTTATTTTGTTCAGTAGTATAAATCTTTAACAAAGGACTCTTTTGTTTTGGCCTTCTTTGTTGGTTCGTTAGTGTCAGCAACAACAACCTGATCTCTTTCTCCCTTCCTATTGTCATTCAATCTCTTAGGACATTGGTTTCTATAATGACCAAATTTGTGACAATGGAAACATTGAACCTTCGATAAATTTGTCTTCCTTTTTTCGAAAACCAAATTTCCTACTTTTTCCTTTCTTCTTGAAGCAAGTTGCATAAGCATTAGAGATAGAATTTTCTTCTTCTTGGTTTCTTTCCATTAGTGTAAGTCTAGATTCTTCTTCAGAGCAAGTTGTCCACAACTCTTCAAAACTTGGAGCCTCTTTTTTGTTATTTATACCAGCAACAAAAGCATTCAAGGATCAAGGTAACCCTAAGACTGTTGAGAATACAAGTTCTTTATCTGGGATGATCTCATCAATTGCTTGAAGTTCATCTCTTAGACGGGAGATCCTTACAAAATATGAAGACACGGTGTCATCTTTTGTCATCTTAATATTTCGAAGCTCATTCTTCAAGCTTGCAACTTGACCAATATTTTTTTTGTAAATAGTTTAGACTGAGCATCATACATTTTCTTTGAGGTATCTAGGTTAGAAATATAAGGAATTAGATTGTCTTTGACTGAATCCACAATGAGGTTCATGGCAATTATGTCATTCTCCTTGAACTTTTCTTTCCCTGCATCATCTAATGCTTTTGTGATTTTGCCTTTCACAATGTCCAAAACTTTGTTTCTTGCAAGGATAAGTTCAATCCCTGTCTTCCAAGCTCTGAAATTTGAAGCTCCTCGTAATTTGTTTCCTTACTTCATTGAGGATGCCATTAGTATAGATCAAATTAGAATGATAGTGTCTCTTCAACAAAGATTCAGTCTCCAAGAATGATCTTAATCTCACTACACCTTCCTTAACCAAATTTTTTCAACCATAAGCTCTGAAACCATGTTGAGAAACCAGGGACAATGCATGGAAGTACTATTTATGAACTTCTGATAATTATTTGTTGTTAGTTTTTGAAGCATCGGACAAGCGTTCTAATCTCGACTTTGGTTAGAGAGGCTAAGAAACACAAGATCACCAAAACCGAGAAAAGGTATCGGGAGAAAACACCCAAAGGCAACTCAATTAAATTAATTGATCGATAATTAAAAATTGCCAAAGTCTAACTTAGGGAAATTGATTAATTAAAGGGAGTTAATTGAGAAAAGTGAGAATGCTTTAGAAACTCACACAGATTGATTTTGAGATGATCTTAGTCGTTGATGGACATCTAATCATGGTTGTTGGTTCACCAACAAGGGATTATAAGAGCATCTCGATGGGTAGAAGGGAAGACACACCAGAGATCAAGAGAGTTAGTCCCTTGGGCAGACCGAGCTATCCAATTGTCGTGTTTCAGTGCAGAACAAAAAGTTTGAGCCAGAGAAAGGAAGTAGAGATTGAGGAGCAGCAGCAGCGCGATTGTGGCGGAGGTTTCTAGTGTCATAAGAGGCAGCAAAGAGAGGTCAAGTTATTCCATAGGAGGTTGCGCAGGGGCTTGCACAAAGCCTCAAGGAGGCAATTCGATTCAGTCGAGGAGATCGATTCAAGAGCTAGCAGCCGGGATTTTCACCAGAAATCCAAGCGAATCATTTCCAGAGGCAGCAGTAGGCAAGATGTTTGATTCAGAGGCAAATGCAGGCAGTGCATGTGAAATACTGCACAAAGCCTGCGCAGAGGATGACACAGAGACTTCCAGGGGCCAGTTTCTGAGGCCAGGTTGAGGCCGAATTACTTATGGACAGACAAAAATTCTCTCTGATAATTTTTCCAGTGATTTATCAGGAGAGGATTGCTAGTTTGGCCTCCAGTTTGTTGTACTCAGATTTTGCTGCTGAATATTAATAATAAGACCCTCATTTGCTACACCGATTTTCCCACATTGGGTTTTTACAGGGACATTAGTCCAAAATAACAGTGTCATTTTTATTGTGTGCAGCATTTTATCCATTCCAGATTATTTTCCGCAACGTTTTTATAGTGAAGAAATTGTAGTGTGATTTATTCGTTATTTTGTCGTAACAAATAAACTGCATAATTTAATCAGTTAGAACAATAAATACCAGTTGTTGCATTTCAAGGGAATTTCACATGGTATCAGAGGAGTTTTGATCAGATCAGGAGCTCAGTGGCGAAGAGGGAGAAATTTCATATTTCAGAGGAAATCTGAGCGAATTTCTTCCAGGTTTGCGATGAGGTCAAGCCAGGCAATGCAAATTGTTGAGCAGAAGGGTTTGAATTCCAGTTGCAAGTGCAGGAAAAGTTCGAATAGCCCCGTAGCAGTTCCAGCAGGCAATAGTATTGTCGACCACTAGTATTGCCAAGAAGCAATTCCAGTGAGCAAATCAAATGTTTCGTTGAGAAAATTTGGTCGCAGTGATTTTGCAGCAGTTTTTGCAGTAGAAGATCAACGCTGGATGGAAGAGAACACACAGAGGAAAACGAATTTCCAAAATTTCTCAGAGGGTTTTGAGATCCAGTTTCCAAGAGGAGATCCGCGATTTCCAGTTGCAGTAGGTTGTAGCAGTTTTTCCAGTCATCCATTGCGAGATTCGGGAGCAGCAGATTGTTTGCCAAACTCTGGAGGACTTCCGGAAGGTTGAGCGCATTGTCTAGTTGAGGAAGCAGGTAGTGTGAGTACCGGAGAAGGGACATCCGAAGGCAGGCAGTAGCAAATCTGCACATTCCAAAAGGGAGTGTGAATAGTAGAAGGAAGGTCGAGCAAGAAAGAGAAGGAGATTTCCATTTTCATTCTCTAGTGATTTGAGTTTCGCAAATTTTGTAGCTTTCCAGAGATGGTCGTAGGAGATTGCCAAAGAAGATCATACGAGTTACCCAGAATGTAGATCTGGGAAACAAATCGACTTCCAATTGTCGAAGACAAGTGCGAGAGGAAGTATGAGTTATCCAATGCAAGTTGCAAAGCGAAGAAGTGTCCCAGCCATGGACTAGGCTTGAAAGGAGATAGTGGGGCACCAGATCCAGGAGGAGTATGAAACTTTAGTGTGCCAGATGCGCATGGTCCAGCGCAATTGTAACAAGGAGATGAGTCAAATCATTTCCAAATTGTTGCAATAGGAACATCACCTTTGCTACAGGAACCCACAATATCACGAAAGCAAAATTCAATGTCAACAGGATGCAGTCAAATGATAGTTGTAGTTAATACACGTGAGACAATTGCAAAAGTAGTTGCAGTGACACGGGCAGTGTGAATTGCCCAGTGGCAATATGCAGGTGCAGTTCTAGCCAGAAGATTCCCAACGCAGAGCTACGCAGTCCAATTTCTAGTGCAAGAAGACAGTGGGAGTTTCCAGGAGATAGCAGAGAGATCTCCCCTAGGGAGATCGAGACTCAGAAGGAGTCTAGCTTCAAAGGGAGCATCCCTATGGAAGCTAGCGCTTCAAGAAATGGGGAGATCATACTCATTATTGCAGTAGCAACAGCAGCATCAATAGATCAGAGTTCAAAGTTGCAGATATTTGGGCAAGGTCCAAGGAGGATAGCATCAAATAGGAGCTTCCTCACAGATCATTACCCTCGCTACAGGGACCCACAATTTCAGTAACAGATGGATCAGTGTTAGCTTGGCGCAGTCAAATCTTGAGGGACAATTGCAGAGCTAGTTGCAGACAACTATTGAGGGGAGCAACACCAGTCAGGGCGTAGACAAACTCAATAGATAGTGCAGAGGCTAGTTGCAATCAAAGACTCAGGAGATAGTTGCAGAGCCAGTGCAGGGACATAGTTGATTCAAAGTTTGGTTCTCAGTTGCAGTGGTTGCAGCAGCAACAACATGAGATCAGTTGCGGCGCAGAGCAGTGTTGGCAGCAGTACAGGGTAGTACAGTGCAGTGTTAGCAACAGCGCAAATGCAGTATGGTTTAGCTACAAAGTTGGCAGCTGAATCAGAGTATGCACAGTGGCTTGGTCGGCAGTGACAGGTTGTCACAATTATCAGACATCAACAACGTGAGGGAAGATGTTACAAGAGAAAGACAGCTGAAAACCTCCCTCGCTAAGAGGGAATGTTAGTTTTTGTAGCATCGCACATGTGTTCTAGTCTCAACTTTGGTCAGAGAGGCTAAGAAACACAAGATCTCCAAAACCCAAAAAAGTTTTCGAGATAAAACACCCAGAGACAGCTCAATTAAATTAATTGATCGATAACTAAAAATTGCCTAAATCTAACTTAGGAAATTGATTAATTAAAGGGAATTAAATTATTAATTGAGAAAAGTGAGAATGCTCTAGAAACTCACACGGATTGAACTTGAGATGATCTTAGTTGTTGATGGAGATCTAATCATGGTCATTGGTCCACCAACAAAAGATTATAAGAGCAACTCAATTGGTAGAGAAAGAAACACCAACGATCAGGAGAGTGAGTCCCTTGGGCAGATCAAGCTATCTAATTGTCGTGATTTAGTGCAGGAAGAAAAGTTTGAGCCAAAGAAGGGAAGTAGAGATTGAGGAGCAGCAGCATATTGATTCCGGTGGAGGTTTCCAATGCCAAAAGTGGCAGCAAAGAAAGGCCGAGTTATTCCAAAGGAGGCTGCGCAGGGGCTTACGCAGAGCCTCAAGGAGGCAATTTGATTCAGCTGAGGAGAAGATTGATTCAGAAGCGAAAGGCCAATATTTTCACCAAAAACCCAAGAGAATTATTTCCAGAGGCAGCAGCAGGTAGGACATCTGGTTCAGAGGCAGATCCAAGCAGTGTGTGTGAGAGACTGCGCAGAGCCTACGCAAAGGGTGACGCAGAGACTTCCGGGGGCCAGTTTATGAGGCCAGGTTGAAGCCGAATTGCTTGTGGAGAGAGAAAATCTCTCAGATAATTTTGCTAGTGATTTCTCAGGAGAGAATTGCCAGTTTGGCATCGAGTTTGTAGCACTTAGATTTTGCTGCCGAATATTAAGAATAAGACCCTCATCTGCTGCACTAATTTTCCCACATTGGGTTTTTCTGGGGACATCAGTCCAAAATAACGGTGGTGTTTTTATTGTGTGTGCGCTCTATTTTCTCTCTTCCAATTTTATTTATGCAGTGCTTTTTATTTTAGGTGAAAATTGCAGTAGTGATTTTATTCGTTGTTTGCCATAATAGCAAATAAGCTGTAATAATATTCAGTACAAAGAATATTTTCCAGTTGCTGCAATAGTAGAAAAATTTCACACATGTGAGTTATTAGGACTGCTTTTAATCTTTCTTCTTCACTTCAAAAACTCAACTAATGACAAAAACAAGAAAGCAGAGATCACAGTACACAATAGATAAGAGACACCATAGATAGGCCAGAGGCCAGGGGAAAACCCAGCAACTTCCTTTCCCTAGAGACAATCCAACAAGAGATATCCAAGTCAGTCCTCTATCACAGGAATCACCACAAATTCTTTGCACTAGTTTCTATCAATCACCACAGATCTTTGTACCAAAATTGTATTTCTGTCACACAATAATCTATTGATAATTTGGATCACTTCAAAGCAATGTGGAAAAAGTCGAAGTCGGGATTAAATCGGCAAGGGTCCAAAAGTTGAAAAAATCGTTAAAGTCGGGAGTTTTTCGAAAAAGTCGGTAAAAAGTCGGCAAAATTAAACGGCCAGCCAAAAAAATAAAAAAATCGGGATTTAATCGGCCAGCCAAAAAAATCAAAAAATCGGGATTTAATCGGGATTTATTCCCGACTTTTTCCACACTGCTTCAAAGTAAAAATTTAGACCACTTCACGGATTTCGATCCTTTTAGAGTATCACCATAGGTTCGGATGCCCAGAGTACAGGTTCGGATTGTTCACAGCTTTACAGATTCGGATTTCTTCCAGCTTGTTACCACAGGTTCAGCTGCCCAGAGTATGACCACAGTTTCAGACTGTTCACAGCTTCACAGATTCGAATTTTTTTCCAGCTTGTTTCCACAGATTCAGATGCCCAGAGTAGGACCACAGGTTCAGACTGTTCACATGTATTGCCACAGATTCAGCCTTTAACCACAGCACTCACAATCTCGGCCTTCTATCAAAACTAAGATCATAGTCTTTGGCCTACTATCAATCACAGGATTAACTCAGACCTCTGTTACACAGTATTCGAGCTTCTATTACACTTTATTCAAGGAGTCGGATCTCTTCTTGCACCGGTAATCTATCACAGGGTTAGGTGCTTCCTCCAAGAAGCTAAACACACATTAGTATGTTAGTTTGATCTGCTTCTTAGCTATATTTGGATGCTCAGAAGTGTCTCTTGTATACTCAGACGAATTGTTCTTGATGTTGTTCGAATGAATGATCCTTCGTTTGAGCATGATCTGAGATATATATATATATGGTCAAAGAGGTGGCTTGAATAGATGTGTCCGAGGAGCAAGCTGACCTGATCCATTAGCTGGCTGACTTAGCACTGTGGAGACTTCATAAAATAAATTTTCTTCTTTGATTGTCATGAATAGCATGACTTATAAAAATGTATCTTGATCAATCCAAGCATGAAGAACATGTTGGAAACAAAAACAATAGATTGTTTTCCTTTTACAATATCAAAAGTGATTTTGTGAAGACCGACCGTAGATACATTCTCCAACACAAGTTAGACATAGGATTGTTCTCCAACCTCTGAAATATCTTTATAATCTCCAGACTGTACTTCCTTTTTCCAAGGAAGACTTCACCACTATCATGCACCAAAGCCCCATTCTTTGAAGTATAAACAAGATGCCTAAAGGCCTCCTTCATGCATTCTTTGGCCAAATCCCAGGGTATCTCTTGGCTGAAATCTCTTACGAAGCACCATTGATCATCAAACTCGAGTTTACAGTTAAGATCTTTAATAGTTGAGACTAATAGGAGATTCGTCTTTAATTCAAGCAAAAAGAGAACATCTTAGAACATCATGCAACTCAAGAACATTACATGAAGGCATATTGAACGATATGGTGTCATTTCCAATCAATGGATAGGTACCATCATCACCCAACTCCACTTCTATGCCCAACTCTTGTTCTTGAATCTCACTGAAAATCTTCTTGTTAGATGTCATATGTCAAGATGTTCCATTATTCACATACTTATCAACATCAAAATTGGTATGCCCAGAAATGAATGAAACAATAGAAAAAGTGGTTTCAAGGTTGGATGTCAACTCATCCACCCCAACTAAAATATCAACACTCCCCACATGAAGGCTATTTACCCTTTCCTTTTCTTTTCTCGTGACACTGGTTAACAGAGTGCCCTTTCTTGTGACACTTGTATAAATTCACATGGCTCCAATCTTTAGCACCAAAGTTGAAAGATGTCTCCTCCTCCTTACTCTTTGCGAGTCCCATTTTCTTTCCACCTTTCCTTTCCTTCCCTATGAGTGCAAGGTCTTTCTCTTTTTCTCTTGACACTGACACCATTTCCCATCTTGTTTCATCTTGAACAAAGATGTCCCAAGGCTTCTCATAAATTGGAAGGTTCTCCAAAGCACAAACACCCTAAAGGCTTCCCAAACAAGAGAGAAAACAATTAGTACAATGTGCACTAATTCCATGTCTTTGATCGTCATATGAATAGGAAAAGAATAATCTCTGAGCTTGGTGATTTTCATGAGGTAATTTGTGATGTATGAATTACTCATGCATGTTTGAGTAAGCTTGTTCTTCAAGAGCAACCTTGGAGAAATATTTACTCTGATAAAGTGTTTTCAATGCATTGAACATCTTCACTGTTGACTTCCCTACAATAAGAGGAATAAAGTGATCCTTCACAAAGTCCAAAAAATCTTCTTTTCCTTTGCAACCTTCTTCTCGTGATGAGAAAACTATTGAGGATTGGAAGGATTTGCTACTTTGCCTTGGACTATGCCCCAGAGATCAATCTCTTCCAGGAGCATCTACAATCTACACTTTCAAGAGGTGAAATTATAAAATCCTTCTAATCAGTCACATTCCCTAAGTCCTGACATTCCAAATTTCACCATTCCTATAATCCCATGGATAACAACATACACAAAAAAAGTTCAGCCAAAATAAATCAGCAACTTTCCATAAGTTAAATCCATCCACCCTTCACATGGATTAAAAAATAATTTAACCTGCCACAGCGACTCGTGTCTTTCATAGGCAAGGATCATTCCAATAGGCGGAACTTACTAGGCATCACACCAACTGAAATTCTTCGCAAAATCAACATCCTCTCGCAAATCACTGCCTTATCTATTCACCACACAGAAGATCTTCAGCAGAGCGCCATGATAACCATGTTAAATTTCACTTCATGATATGCATATCTGAACTCAAAGATCTAATCCTACATCTGAAACTTAAAACCTTATGAAACACTAATCAAATTTTGTATTTCAAAAACTAAAACCATAGAAATATTGATCAGGAGTAGAGACACAGCATCTCTGAATCTCAGATCAATGCATCAAGTCACACACTATGAATCTGAAAATAAAAAACAGCACACTTGAAATCTGTAAGAACAATCACATTTCTTCTCATTTAACCAAGAATGATTTCAATGATACAAAAAATAGATAGTCAAAAGTCACACTTAACTCTTCTAAACTTACAAAATCACTATTGTAGGGCGGGGAGGTGGCCTACATAAGAGATCAGCATACTAAAATTTCATTGACATGCATCAAGGGATCTCAATATATATGAGATTCTTTTCCAAATAGGGTGCACTATGCATGAAGTGGGGGGCCTACTAAGAGACTGGCATACTAAAAATTCATTGACATGCATCAAGGAATCTCAATAGATATGAGATTCTCTTCCAAATAGGGTGCACTATACATGAGGTGAAGGTCATGTTGCCGCAAAATCTAGCAGGTCTCGTGCAAAACCCCACTAGGTAGAACCAGAACTTAGAGCAATAAGGGAAAGAATTGCCACTGTCACCTCAACAACCTTTATCATGCCTAGCAGGCCTAGTGCAAAGCCCACTAGGTAGAACCAGACCTTAGGGCAACAAGCGAAAGGATTTCCATTGTCACCTCAACAACCTTTATCATGCTCTTAGTAGTATTTGACCACAAGGGAGGCTTCACTAAATCACCTAAAGGGTATTCAATTACTATGTCTCAAGGTGATGGGTACCAAGTCAAATAAATTGGAGAAACTACTGGCAGAGCCTAGAAAGGCCTAGATATTCTAGGCCAATGTTCAAGTACTCTACTCCTAGAGCATAAAGATGGTTGTTATAAGTTAGGGTGTTACTAGCTTCCAATGATAGGGTACACAATGTCATATAATAGCCATGAAAAAGGCCTTTCAAGGTAATCAATAAAAAGGGGAGTAAGGTCTTCCAATAGACATTCAGATTAGGGTTTATTAATGGAAATTTGTCGCTGAAAAGTATGCATAAACAACAAATATGGATGACATCAGCCCTAGAGAAGGATGTTTAACTATGCAGCAATGCTAAATTTTGTTCTTTTATTATTTACTGATGCAATTGCTACTTTATGAACCAAAAATGTTCAACACAAATTCACTTTTATGCAGCTTTCTACCCTAAAACCCAGGTCGGTAACCATAGATGTCTAAGAACAAGTTAAAAAGAAGATGTTTAATTAATTTTACATAAGTTCAACACAATAATGATTAGTGCCCTATCCTAAATGGACATAATGGGTTCTTCTAGGGTTAAATTACATGAGAATGGTTTTGATAGAGTAAGTGGGATGGCTAGGGCATACACTTTTAAAACCTGAACTATTCTCCTTATAAGGGGAGAAATTAAATATAAGGAATGCACATGTAGAGTTTCCTTATAGGCTTCAAATAGAACAATTTTGCATGCTATAATAGAGAAATATTTCAACATAGATTTAGCATTTAGTCATGGCATAAAATAGAAACCCTACTTCACACATACAATCTACGAAATATGGAAAATAAAGCATGAAACTTACAAAATTCTGCAAAGAAACACTTCTTTCAATCCCCAAAAAACATCTCCAAAAAAATACCATCTCCAAAAAAAATTCACACTATAGAGAAGTCAAATCTTTCCCAAGTAGCAAAGCACTAATTCGCCTCTTTACTAGAAAAGAGTGGTAAAATGTGTGATGATCCATAATGGAACAAGGAAGCCTATATTTATATGAGGTTTAACCACCCTTATTTCCATTAATTTACAAGAAAAGCCCTAATACAATTTTATTTGAGTGTTCAACAAGTGAGAGGTTACAAGCCAACCTCATAATAGCTCAAAAACAGAATGTTGATTTTTAATGTACCTTGGAGTCTGGACAAGTGGTTTCCCATGGGTTAGTCTCTACCTAGGGAAAAGTGTCCAAAATAATTATTTTCCTAAGTGTCACTTTATAAAGTGAAAGTGACTTTATAAGTGGTAAGGTCAATGTTAAATTATAAAGTGAAAAGTGACTTTAAACATAAAGTACAACGTGGGTACTTTATTTAATGGGAAAGTGAGAATTAAATGCACATTTATTCTCATCCCTTGATCTAAATGAATCTGAGCCATTAGATCTTAGGGTTGCCCAAAAGTCATTTAGGGAAAATGTAAAATTTCTGTTTTCCCACCCCAGTTTTCAGTGTCTCCTTATTTCTCCCATGTAGTTAAATGCCCTTTCCCATAACCATACATTCAACAAGCTGAAAAAAAATTGCCGAAAAACACAAATCTGAATTTTACAGAAGCTGAATTGCAAAAATAAAAATCAGCAGTAAAACAACCATTAAAACACATAAAAACTGATATTTTGGTCAATGTGACCGCTGGAAAAACCCCTACAACTCTGGGGAAAAACCAGTTTGAGACCTTCTTTATTTCGAAAAAAAACCTTTTACAGAAAAATATTCGCAAAACTCAGCAAAGCAAACTTACACTTATACTACCTTGCGAAAACCTGCCCTACTGAAACTCGTTGTTGTTAAATACTATGTTGAAACTCCGCTCTGAAACTTCCGGAAGCCTCACTGTCCAAGAATTCCCTTGCTCCTTGCTCTCCTTCTCTCATCTGCTCAAGAAAGAATTGAATCGAAGGTGATCTTTTCCTCCTTTTCCTCCCTTAATATAACTCCAAATGACTTTTGGGTGATCCAAGTGACTTTTGGGTGATCCCTAAATTTAATGGCTGAAATAGATTTAGATCAATGGCTGAGATTAAATGCACATTTAAATCTCACTTTCTATTTTGTAATTCACCCCACTTTAATAAAGACCCACTTAGTCATTTATTTCCAAAGTCACTTTTTCTTTCTAATTTTTCAATGACTTTATAAAAGTCACTTTCAAATTAGATTTTAACTTTATAAAAATTATAAAGTCACTTTAGGAGAAAAATTAAAATCTTTTGGACACTTTTCCCTAGGCCAAAGATCAAAGCCTAAGGGAACCACCTGTCCTCCGGTACCAAATTTCAACAGAAAATAAAAGGGGGAAAAGAAAAGAGAGATTGTATTCATTCTTCATGAGCAGATTGGAGAAAGAAGGCTGAGAGCTAGAGAAAAGTTCTAAAGAAAAAATTTGTTGCAGCAAGCTGACCTTTGAAGGAGTGATTTATGGGCAAAAATTGGCACGGAAATCAAGGCATAGAAGACAGCATAAGGTACAATACAAACAGCATTTAATGCTGTGAGCTGCATGCCATTCGAGGGAAGTTTTTGAGACAACAACAACAACAACAACAACAACAACAACAAAAAAATTAAAACCAAAAAAAAAATGAAAAAAATCCGTACAACGGTATGGAAATCCATACAGTCAGTACAGAATCCATACAGTACAGTGTGTATAGTTTGTATCCACACAATACATATTTTCAACTTCAAGTGGGCATAGAAATCGAGGCAAAGTGGGCACGATTTTCAAGGAGTTTTGGGTTGAAGAGATAAGTTGTATTTTGTTGTTTTGTTTTGTCTACAAATGTATTTTTCCTGAATTTGAAAGGTAAATAAATTTGAAGAGCTCTCTAACAGGTTTTCCCTAGGGAAGATTGAAGGGGTTTTGCCTGCGTCTAAGTTGACCAAAAATCTGTGTGTATTTTAATGTATTGTTGGTCTATTTATGTTCATATTTACTTTCAGCATGCGTTGACAGTCCCATGTGTTTTAATCTGAAAATTTCATTTCCAGAATTCTATATGTTGAATGTATGTTTATGGGAAAGGGCATTGAACCGAATGGGAGTGATAAGGAGAAATTAAAACCGTGTTGGGATTGCAAGAAAATTTGAGTCATCAAATTTCAACATGGTAGCAGAGGTACAGGCTGAAAATTGCAGTTTGAAGTTTGAACAGCAGACAGTAGTTTGGGACAGCAAATAGTGGTTTGAACAACAAACTGAATTTTTGGACAGCAAACTGATATTTTGGGACAGCAAGGTGTGCTGGAAAGTTCATTTCTCCATTTTCTTGGTTTTGTAAATTTTGGACAGCAGACATGGCCATGTTCTTAAGGATAGAGGACACACTGGATGGGATATCCAACTATGCCGTTTGGAAGGACGGAATTCAGACAGTGTTTGAGGAGGCAGCAGTTTGGGACATAGTGTGGCAACTGGTTGTACCTCCTAATGTTGCAGATGAACTTGCTGAATTCACAAAAAATAATGCAAAGACAAAAAGGATTTTGATGGACAGTATGAAGGATCATGTGGTTCCTCGGGTGGGAGGAAACACATATGCATATTAGATGTGGACAGCTCTAACCACTCTCTATCAGAGTACCAATGAGAGCAGGAAGATGGTACTCAAAGAACAATTGAAGAACATTAAGATGACAAAGGCTGAAAGTGTAGTTCATTATCTTGGCTGGGTCAAACAGATAAGTGATGATTTGACTGTTATTGGTGAGGTTGTTGCACCCACAGAGTTAGTCAGGATAGTTGTAGAGGGACTTCCTAAGTCCTGAGAGCTCTTTGGAGATGTTGTTACCTCTAAAGGGAGAATCTTCCCAATTGGGACAGATTCTGGCATGATTGTGTGCAGCATGAGATACAAAAGACTGGCAAAGGTGGGGTGAAGATAGCAAATCAGGAGGGTGTAGCCTTCATAGCCATGGGGAAGAACAAAAGGAAGGCCAAGAAAGGGCCTCATTAGATGGGGCTAAGGAAAAGGAGAAGAAGAATAAAGATATGGATATGTCCAAAATCAAATGTTGGGCATGTCAGAAGATGGGACACTATGCTGCTGCGTGTCATGTGTGAAAGAACAAGGGGAAGAAGGGTACTGCAGCGTTAGCAGAGGTGGAGCAGTTTGCTTCACAGTTTGACCAGGACTTTGCATTTATTACTTCTACAGCTAGTAGGAGTACATCATCCGATGTGTGGTAAATAGACAGTGGAGCTTCCCGCCATATGACAGGTGCACGGGAGTTATTTTCAAAGCTTGCAGAGAGGGTACTTGATATTGAGATTGTACTATGAGATGACCACACTGTGAGAATTGTTGGTGTGGGGACTGTTGTAAGAATTTACAGGGTAAGTTCCTCAGACAGAACACCAAAGGACACTGCTCACAAACAGATCACAGATCAATACACCAGTATTTTTGACGTGGTTAAAACCCTCAAAGAGGGAAACAGTCCACAGCCTAAGACAACGCGGCCACTTCAGGCAATTTATTAATAAAAGAATGAAAATTTACATAAGCTTCTCTCGTGAGTGGTTAACCTACAAATGACCCTCCATGCGCTTTAAATAGAAATCATGGACCAATCGGGTGTTAAGCCACGGATCAAGTGTCGGTAATACCGAGGAGAGAATGAACCGTCGGATCACTACATATCGTGACCGTCGGATTGTAAGTTACAAAATGTACAACGGTAAAGAAACACACTTTACCTAACTCTATACCTAGACCAAGTTGAACTTAACTATTTCCTATGTGTCGGAATATCCTAACATCCCCCCTTAAGAACAACTTGGGATAGGATTGAAGGATTTACAAATATGACACAATAGGAGAAGGAAGGAGGCACTAGAGCCTATCCCCCTTATTGACAACTTCCTGAACTCCAACCATAAATCGAAGTTTAGTAAACTTCGCCTCTGTGAGAGCCTTTGTAAAGATGTCTGCAACTTGATCATCTGTTGAACAATATTGCACTTCAAGAACATGGTCATGAATGACCTTTCTGATGAAGTGCATGTGTAGTTCAATATGTTTCCTACGCTGATGTTGGACTAGATCTTTGCATAGTTGAATGGAACTTTGATTATCACACCAAAGTGTAGTCGGATGCTGCTGCTGAAAGCCAAGCTCTGATAGGATCTGACGAAGCCACAAGGCTTCCTTACTAGCTTCTACAGCACCACGATATTCTGCTTCTGCTAAAGAAAGAGAAATGGCACCTTGTTTCTTGCAAGCCCATGTAATAGGTCCTGAACCAAGAGTGAACACATAACCGGCAGTAGACTTCCGATTATCAGGGTCACCAGCCCAATCAGAATTAGTGAAACCAACCAATAGAGGAGATGCTTCGGCACTGTAATGAATTCCAAACTGAACTGTACCTCGAACATAACGAAGTATTCTTTTAGTTTCTTTCCAATGACTTTCACGTGGGTTTTGCATAAACCGAGCAACAAGGCCAACAGAAA
>APFE031306503.1:165978-229002 GCA_000404065.3 Pinus taeda
TTTGGGATTCAACTGCGTTATTTTTTAAGTCATTCACGTATGACCATTTCCATGAGAGGTAGTCGTAACTGACTAATTTCTCATGATTTTTGAATAGTTCACTTAGCACTCATTGCATCGGGTGATGCTCACAGGGGTGAAGAAGTGGGATTGAAACTAGTGAAATGTGGGGAACGAATCACATAGCATCAATCATCACTTTCGGGGCTTGCACCCGGTAACCAGGACTTCCCAGGAGGTCACCCATCCCAGAACTCCTCTGGCTGAATCCCAAAATGATATCTAAAACTCTATGTTGTATCGTCTCCTATTGGTCCTTCACTTTTGTACTACTTTCTAGCTGCCCCATAGTCCATCAAAGGACAACACATAGAAACTCCATGAGGGTTTCCACCTAACACTACTACAAGTCACTATTGTTGCATGTACATGGGATCATCTATTTTTTTCTCTAGGCTAGCCAATACCTGAGCTACAATCTCCCTTTTAGTAGCCTCTTTCATTCATCAAAGATGTAATCATAAGGCTCCAAGATTCACCCAATCTTCAGCTATCTTCATCACTTCAAGACTACTAGTCTAGGGCTACTTTGGCTAGCCAACACACTACCCTCCACCAGATCAACGAAACCCAATCCTTCACTGCAATTTCTACTCCTAGGATAGACTTTTGAGCTCCATGAAAAGCTCCAAATATCACCCACAAGTTTATCAACAAAAAGATGCAAAACTGACCCTAAAACATGGATGACAAACTCACCTGCAAGTTTGTTGTATTGTTGTTGATCTTGATTGTTCTTGGTTATGGCACTTGAACACTATAAAAGCCCTCATAACATACCCAAATAGTCCTTAAATCATTATGGCCTCATCTTATATGAATTGTCTTCCTCCACATTGTTGATTAGGGCACAATTCAGCCCCAAAATAGTCCCACTTAAGGCCTTTTTTGTGGGGTTAGGGCCTGCAACCTACCACAGATGACTCCATGTACCCACGACCCGCTCAAATAGAGTTTTCGTGTCCTTTCCTACACTTCATTCACCAAGAAAAATCCCAAATAGTCCTACAAACCCTTGTTGGTCTATCCTTCTTGCCTACGGCCCAAAATAGAGTTATCATCTCCTCCAAAGAGTTATTCCTTGTGCTTATGTTGCACTTTTTGGATGAGGACTAGAGTCCTCCATCACCTCTTATATATACACATAAGAAGGGCTCCCTTCGACGTCACTCAAGGGCTTGAAAAGTTATCATAAGGCTAAATAACATTAATCTAACCTTGACACTTCTTGTGAAAACCCACACATAACCTTGAAAAATCCATATCGCCTTTTCTAGAGCTCTGATTTTAGTGATATTTGAAGTGTTGGAATCACCATGCCAAGCTTTATCACCAAAAATTTTCTCATGCTCAAATTCTTGATGGTTTTGGCCCAAATACTAATGGGTGCAAAACCCCAAGCTTGGGTTCCAAGCCCACAAGTGACTCTTTCAATGATTTTCCCTCCAAGCCCCGAACCCTAGGGCTTGGAGTACCTCCTAAGCTACTAAAAAATGAACACTACAAACCTTACCTTGCTAGATAGTGGGTCGACTTTCATAGGAAAACAAGACCAAATAAGTTAAGGGCTAATTTGGACTAATGGAATAATTGTTTTGGGTAGCTTTCATCATCCTCTGGACTTCTTGGTATAATTTCCAAGCCTATTTAAGATAGGTTTTCTCTCATTTAGGTAGGTCATATAAATGTAAGATTAATTTAGGTAGACCACAAACTTTAGGTGTTTAAACAAGGGTCAAACAGGAGTATAAGACTTCTTAGAGTTGGCCACAGTCATTACTTTGACAGTTGGAAAGCCTTTTGGAAATATTGAGAGATGAATCTATGCCAAATCAACTTGAGAATATGATCAACAATAGTAGTAGAAGAGTCACAACCCTGAAAGGAGGTATGGAGGTATGTAAATCAGTTATAGCAATCAACCAATAAACCATTATCATGATTCATTCTTTTTTTGAAGAAGTTATACCTCATTAAAGATCACTTTTCTGATTCCATAAACACCATTGACCATTGGACGAGGTTGAACTTGTTTGTTGTTGATAGCGTACTTCATTTGCAATATTGGTTGGGTCATCTTCTTGTCTAAAGCTTGTGATATTGGATCGTCAAGTATGGATGTTGAATTATTGTACTTTCTCTCTCTCTAAATATTTGATATTGATAATAAGAAGAATTGATCAAGGGTTTCCCCTTCTTGGGGTTTTTCCCTAGTTGGCACCATATCCTTGTGTTCTTAGCTTGTCCTCTACATTTAGCATTTATGTTCTTTCCTCGGTTACTATTAGTATGATTAATGTGATAGCTAATTGGAATAAGATGGATTAATAAATGGGATCATATGGAACGTTGAAGTAACTATACTAAGAAAAGAACATGTTAGTCAAAATGAACAGATACCCAATTCTATATTATCATGGTAAACCTACCCCCACTTTAAAGTAAAGTTGGCGTTGTTAAGCCATCCAATTCATACACATAATTTGGGCAAACAATGTTTTGAGCCCAAGTCATTATTGTGGCTACCCCTTACCATTTGGATTTGATCTATGATTTAAATCACATACCTCAGATATAATTCTTCATGCATTCAATCCTGACATTTAGAGCATCATATCAAAAGAAATAATCTAGATAAGATCTACAACACATTTCCACCTTTTGTTAGACTTCAAATCTCTAAAACAACACAAGATTTATTTGAACCAATGCCAAAATTTATAGATGTATGATAAGCACACTCAATTCAATCACAAAAATATTGAAAGCATGAGGAGGCAACGTGCTTGGTTTGTGGGCCCAAACCAACCAATGACATTGCCTCTCTCATAAATTAGATCCCAGAAAGGAAGATTAAAACAATGAGTGATGAAACCTGGGAATCCACATCGATTATTGAAAACTTGATCCAAGTGGATATTGGTGGCCACTCACCTATTCCACTTGGACCCCTAATTTTGTTTACTTTTAGTTTCCTATTTTATAGCATACTTTCTATTTTAAGAAATTTTTTGGGTCTTGAACTTCTGGAGCTATTTTGAAGCACTAAATGATGATATTTTGGAAAAGGGGAAAACTCATATCCTATGATAGGGGCCTGTAGTTGAAATATGTTGTCCTTAGGTGGATATTTCTAACTAGGTATTGTACACACCAACTGGATATCGTATGCCAAATTTACAATCCCAAGAAGTTGACATTCCAACTAACCCAAAAAAGGCCCACAAACGTTTGGAACTTCATCTCCTATGGTTAGGATTTTTTTGATGTTTAGGGTTTCCCATTGCTTCTTGATGATAAAAATGCCTACTAGCCTCATTATAACATAGTTCAAAAGGCATGTATCCATGACATCTCTTCTCAAAGATAAGCTACCATTACCTAAGCTAGTTTATTTCTCTTATGTATGTAAACAATTTCGAAACTTTCTATTTATTAATTGAAGTCTTGTTTCATTGTATCTCTACATTCTTGTTTAAATATGTATTCCATTTCATTATTTCATAAATCTAATTAAAAAATCCATAGACTTTACATCATAATCATTGCAACCAAGCTTGAACATAGTGGCAACCACATGGGATCATACCACAACCTTGAAACAATGACAAAACATTTCCTTCAACAACTCCAAATCCTAACTTTTTCTCATGAATTTGTACATAAAATATCAGGGGTGAGTTTGAACCAATTTCTTCGAAAATGGTATGTAAAACCATGACTAATAAAAAGTATTAGCTTTGATACATTCTTAGCTGAATATCTAATCATATGGGGTCTGTTTGGCATGAAATATTCTACTAATATCTTATTATGGTGTGTTTATCTAACTCATTGCTAGGTTTGGGTTGTCTTTGGTTAATGGCATAACCAGAAACATGTCCTTCAAAGAATCTTATATATATATATATCCCAAAATATGCACTTTTTGGAGGAAATTCTCATGAATAACCTAATTGGGGATGTCTTGAACAAAACTCTTGTTTTAGTTTTTCCAAATTCTACTCCATTTTCCTAGAAATCACACCCATAGTTGATGACTCAATTCTTCCTAGTAAAATTTGTCCTGGCTATTGACCATTTCTTAGAGGCTTTTGGAATCAAACTAGGTGTGAAGTAAACAATATGGAACCATGTCATTGATGCTAGGAGAAAAAACCGTGTCAATAAATTTTCCATAGAGTCGCATACATAAGTCAACCTTGGAGGTTGGTTATTGGACCTTCATATAGGTTATAGGAACTAACTAGGAAAAAGCATGGTCAATAAAATTGAACATTGTCCTCTTTAATCAATTAAAAATAAAATAAAATGACAATAATGGACTACTTAGTATTCTTTGGATCATTATGACACATTCACTGGAAAACTATGTAAGAAAGGAAATGAATGGAGGGCAACATGTTGGGTAGTGACCAAGAAAATGTTCTTTAAGTGGTAAAAATAACGGAAAATCAAAAACCTAACATCTTCCCCACACCTGCATATTTGCATGTCCTCATGAAAACAAACTGGTCATTGATCCTTCTCACTATGTTTGGTCCCTTTCTTTCAAAAAGCTTGCTCACCGCCTCTTACCATCCCTTGTGCTACAACAGTAATTTCAACACACTTTCATGAATTTCATATCTTGGTATTGTAATCATTTTGTCCAAAAACAACTTTGGAGATGGCTCTTGACAAGAATGCAATGCATTGTTGTGGAAATTTACTTAATTTGTTTTCATTTCCACTTTAAGCCAAGACATCATGCACTATTTTAAAGACATGCATTACTATTCATAGGAATGATGTTTCACTAATGTTTCAAGAGATTCCCTTCCCCCCATTAAGATAATAATTACAATTTGCAGTCATTGAAGGAACACGTTCATGAACGCAAGGCTCTAAGAACAATGCTAATTTCATATGCCTAGTCCTTCATGTTGCCAACTTCCATAGAATTGTATGGAAACTGCATGAAAACTCTATGAAGCAAATGTCACATTCTGGCATTGGATATCTTTATACGATGTCCACAACTCCATCACTAATATTTTTTTCTTTGTTGTAAGACTCCCAAAAAACTAATTCATTATTGATACTCTTTGATAAGATGAATTTTCCAATCCATCTAGTGCAATGCATATTGTTTGTATGCATTGTAGCATTAAAAATGGGAATTGAATGTACTTTGTGGGGAATTTTGATGACAAATTGGTATAGAAAATGACTTCTCAACATAGATTCAAAATTCCTTCATAAGCCAAATCTTGACTATATTGATCATGCTATAACTTTGCAATACGATATGAATTTGAAGGTTGAGAATATACAATAAGAAATCCATTTAACACATATAGTTTCATGATTAAGTCTAAGAATCATGAGAGTTGGCAGCCATTTTGTGCCTTATAGACTCCAAACATGTGAATTCCCATCATGTGACATTGTCACAATTCTTGTACCCCAGTCTATCCTTCAAACAGATGATCATCTTTCCTGAAATATATCTATTCTATCCCATATGAAATTATCCTATGGTGATTCTCTATAGATATACACTTCATTGTTATTAGTGCAAACAACAACCATATAAATATCAATCATGGCAGGTAATGCACTAACCTTTTTGGCAGGCTATGATAGGTGCTAATATTGGTAGAGGAAATTTGAACTTGGGAGAAATCAAGTAATAAATGAGATGCTTCAAGGACCTATGAGTTGTTGTAAAAGTCTAGTATCAATATATATTTGTTTTTGACCCACTGTAGTAGTTGGTTGTTGCAAATTAGGATGATAAAAATAGTTTGTATATGTGTTTCAATGATTTCCTTTTCAATTAGGGTTGCAACTAAACATTTTCCACACATGATGCCTTCTTTTTGTTGAAACCTCATGTATCATATAAAAAAAATCCAATCCATCCACCATAGAAAGAAATGTGAAGTTTTTTGTTATTGGACATAAAAAAACATGTCCCATGAGCAATAATTTCCATGATTTTGCATAAAACATCAACATTTTCCTCCTTTTAATGTTGAAATTCACTAGAAATTCTACTATTATCTCCTCGCACACATCCTTCAAACTTGGAGTAATTTCTTTTTTAGTTTATCACCACCATATTGTTGAAATATGGCAACAATAATATTCCATTTTAATTTGTCCTTGAATTAAATTGTGAATTAAAATCGAATTTAGTCTTAATAGTTACTTGGAAATAATGAATTAATTTATTTTAAATTAATTAGTTGGATAAATTCAAGTTAGAAGTCTTTCTGAAGTCATGCAAGAGTTATCCTTTAAATTAAGGAGATAAGATTGAGTTGTATTTGAGTTGTATTATTTAACTTAGTTTACTGAGTTAATTCTAGTTAAATTAGTTCCAAGCTGTTTGAGGAACTAATAGTGAGTTAATAGTCAATTGGTGCATTAATGCACTCAACTAGTGCTACTCCAGTTAACTGAAGATTCCCTCATCAGAAGCTCATGCATGTCTATTCTAAGAAAGACACAATTGAGATAAATGTTCAAGGACAATGTACTATCAGTTGCATGTGTTTTCTCATGGAGAAAACTCATGCATGCAGTCAAGGATTCATCCCTGAGGATTGCGTAGTTTTGAAGGCTTATTTTCCACTTGGTAATAGGCTCATCATCCACAATGAAAAGCGCAAGGAAATAGGAGCTTGGAGGGTAGAGAGGAAGGTTGGAGAGAAGCCAAGATTGCCTATGAGCATCTGTGAGGATTGTACTAAGAGCTGGCTAGCTGTGAGAGCTAAGACTTTGTATAATTCCTATGTATTTCCACCATGTATGATAATATAATAGTGTGGGGTTTTATTTGAGACTTTCCCCAAAGTATTTTCCTGTGTATTGTGCCATTGATCTTTCTTCTAGTTATATTGTTCAGCTTGATCTTTAAGCTTCCACAAATTGATAGTAGAAGTAGGTTATAGTATTCTACTTTGATTTATATTGCGTTATCATGTTAACCTATCATAGATTTTCTACACATATCTAAACCAATTATTTGCAAGGTATTCCTATATTGTCCTTTTATTGATGTGAAACCAAAGCCTACAATACTCCAATAGTTATTTCCAACACTTTTACCTCTTTATATATTCAATATACTTCACACCGATAATGAATTTGTGATGAGATTTGTTGTTGATGTTCCATGTAACAACCCTAGTAAAAAATCCATGTAATAAATTTAATAAAGGAAAAATAATAACCAAGATCATGGGACACGTATTCCAAGCTTAATGTTGGCCAAAAACATAGTTATGAGGATCACTTATGATTCGTTAATTATTATGGAAATTGGCAAGGGAAATGGAAAAGGATTTGAAAAGGAAAAGTGGAATTTATTAGCATTTTTATTTATGAAAATAATGGAAAATAGGAGAAAAGGGAGGTGAAAGGTCACGGGTTGCATATGAGGAGGCAAATGAAAGAAAATTAATGGAAAAATAATAAAATAGAGGCCTCATTAATAAAAAGTCTTATGAGGATTAGTTCACAGATTTTGGTTAGTGATATTGTTTTATCATTTCAATTCTGGAGCTCTCATTCTATAGTCTCTCTCTCTCATGCTCTTGGACACTTAGAATTTTCATGGAGCACTCTTGGAGGAGTGTGCTATACTTGGGATTTAGATGAAGAATGCAAAACAACAGCAAGAAAGTGCAAGAGGACATCGGGATGAGTAGTTAAATGTTATGAAGCCAGCTCACAAAAAGATAGAAAATATAGATCAATGCCTTAGAATTCAGCCTCTTTGAGGGGGCAACCTCCTTTACATTACACAAATGAATGATTCTTAGATGATACAAATGAAAATACCTCCTTTCTATACATAGGAGTCTAAGGGGTCATAATATAATCAAAGCCGACATAACAATAATAATGTAAGGGCATAATAATAACAATAGTGGGCTTCTATGGGGCACAATAGTAACAATAATGGGCACTACATGGGTACATCAATATAATAAGGGGGTTTTACTAATAACAATAAGGGGTTACACTAGTAGTATAGGGGCCTAACATGTCCCCTCTCCTTCAAAAAGTGTTTTCCTCAACGCTTGAGTAGTTCTT
This sequence comes from Pinus taeda, assembly GCA_000404065.3. Classification (NCBI taxonomy): domain Eukaryota; kingdom Viridiplantae; phylum Streptophyta; class Pinopsida; order Pinales; family Pinaceae; genus Pinus; species Pinus taeda. Next base: position 174,127 of record APFE031306503.1, read on the forward strand.
GATGCTTCTGTATAAAATTCTTGTCCTCCCATGTGGAATCTTCAACAGGTAAGTTCTTCCACTTGATGAGATACTCTAAAATTGATCAATTTCGTAGTTGCTGGGTTCTTGTTTTTGTGACTACTCCAGGTTCCAAAATGATTTTCCCTTCCTCTTCAATTTCTGGCAATATTGTTTGAATTGGGATCTTTTGCAACTTTTGAATAAGTGGCCATAATTCTCCATCCTTCTTCCATTCATCCCTTGCTTTGTTTATCCAATCTGGTTGGATAATAGAAATAGCACAAAAAAATGCTTCCACATCCTCATCCTTTCTTGAGAGTGCATCTGCAACAAAATTTTGATTCCATTTTCTATAGATGATGTCAAAGTCATAACCCAGCATATTTGTGACACATTTTTTCTGTTCTTGTAAAGATATTAGTTGTTCTAAAAAGTATTTAAGAGTATCATGATCCATTTTTACCTTGAAGTGTCTTCCCATTAGGTAGGGTCACCATTTATTAAGTGCATGTAGTATTGCCAACATTTCCTTCTCATAAATAGCTTTGTGTAAAAACTTCCCCTTGATTGGATGCCTTTCAAAAGCAATGGGTCTTTCATCTTGCATTAAAATAGCACCAATTCCATTTCCTGAAGCATCACATTCCACAATAAAGGTTTTTGCAAAGTCTGGTGTAGCTAAGACTGGTGCTTAGCACAATGCCTCTTTAAGATGTTCAAAGGTCTTTGTTGCTTCTGGAGTCCATGAAAATGCATATTTCTTCAATAATGTTGTTAGAGGTGCTACTATTCTCCCATAATTCTTAACAAACTTGTGATAATACCCTGCCAACCCAAGAAATCCTTGCAGATTCCTTATGGATGTGGCGATTTTCCATTCCTTAATGGCTTTAATTTTGCTAGGGTCTACCTTAACTCCTTCATGAGATACAATATGACCCAGATATTCCACCTCTTGTACTCCAAAGAAACATTGGATCTTTTTGCATATAATTGTTTCTCCTCCAATAGTTGTAACACCCTGTCAATGTGTTCAACATGATCCTTCCAAGACTTGCTGTAGATTAGTATATCATCAAAAAATACTAACACAAATTTTCTAAGGAAGGGTTTGAAAATGGAATTCATCAAACCTTGAAATCTAGAAGGTGCATTGGTAAGGCCAAAAGGCATGACCAAAAATTCACAATGACCCTAATATGTTCTAAATGTTGTTTTCAAAATGTCTTTAGTCTTCATTCTGATTTGATGATAACTTGAATGAAGGTCCAACTTGGTGAAGTAAATTGCTCCATGCAGTTCATCCAATAATTCATCAATGACAGGAATGGGAAATTTATCTTTAATAGTGAGTTTGTTAAGCTCCCTATAATCCGGACACATGCACCATGATCCATCCTTCTTGTGCACCAATACTACTGGAGCAGAGAAAGAACTTTGACTAGGTTGAATTATACCAGCCTCTGACATTTCTACAACCATACGTTCAATTTCACTCTTTCGGGCATAGGGATATCTGTAAGGCCTAATGTTTGGAGGAACACTTCCTGGGATCAAACGAATAGCATGATCATGATCACGAATAGGTGGGAGCCCTTTGGGAGTCTCAAATACCTTCAAATGATTGTCCAAGACTTTTTGGAGCTATGGAGAAATAGATGATTTCGTTGTTTGAACCTCTAGTGAACATAATTGTGCAATTACGCCTCGTTGTTCTTTCCTTAGAAGCTTGGTCATGCTACTAGAGTTGATTATCTTTCCTGGTTTCCCTGTGATACCTCTTAATTCAACATCCTTTCCTTCCCAAAGAAATCTCTAGAAAAGTTCTTGAAAATTAAAATCTATTGTACCTAAAGATTGTAACCGTTGGACTCCTAGTACAACATCAACACCCCCCATTGGAATGGAAAGCATTGAACTATTCAATACGTATTCTCCCATGGATAGCTTGATAGTATGGCACTTTCCAGAGCAATTTATGGTTCCTCCTTTTGCAATCATCACTTGACACTCTAGTGTTGGATATAGGAAGCAATTCAATTCTTTGGCTATCTTACAATGAATAAAATTATGGGTACTACCTGAATCAATCAAAACTATCACCCTTTTCTTCTTGATATGTCTTTCTATCTTGAGAGTTTGAGTGGTAATTCCTGCCAATGCATTACAAGATATGGTCGGATTCATTTCTTCTTTCTCTAAGGTTGGTTCATGTCGTATATCCTCCTCTTTTGATGTTTCTTGTTCATTTTCTTCCTCCTCTTCACAATTTATGTAGAATAATTTCTTCTCAGCACACTTATGACCTTTAGTGTATTTGTTATCACAATTGTAACAAAGCCCTTTTGCTCTTTTTTCCTCCAATTGTTGCGGTGTCAACCTTGTAGGTTGTGGAGGACTAGGACTAGTAACACTTCCATCTTTATAGTTGTGAGTGGTAGACTTCCTTGTTGCCATAATTTTGCTTTCAACTTTTCTTTCCACCCTGAATGCCTTCTCCAATGAATCAAGTTCCCAAAGGTGAACCTCATGTTGGATGTTATCTTTTAAAATCCCTATGAATACATCAATCATATGCTCCTCTGGGATATCAACTACCTTAATATTCAATTTTTGGAAGTCTTCAATGTACTCCGCCATTGAGCCCTTTGTTTGAGATTTATCAATTGGGTAAAGAAGGTGTTTCTCTTTGTATTTTCATAATGTGCAATCATTTCCTCCGTAAAAATTGACCAAGTGACGAGATTTACGAGAACAAGGCATCTATACCATACAAATTGATTGGGTTCTAAATATAAAGATGCAATATGTACCTTTTGTGAGGATTGCACCTCATGTAGATCAAAATATTGCTCCAGCTGTACTATCCAAGTTACCGGATCCTTGCCATCAAACTTCCTCATATCTATTTTTGGAATGTGGTGGTTCTTAAACCCCACATTGGAATCTCTAAAATTGTGATTGATATTCCTTTTGTCTTCATCATGATTTTCATGGATTGCCTTGTCACCAATGGGACGCCTTTCTTCTAGCAACTTTGTCAAACCTTCCTTCAATCCTTCTATCTTGACATTCATCATTGTTTCCATGTCTGATTTTAAACCATCATTCAAAACTACCATGTCCCTTTTTATACCATTTATCTTCACATTCATCATGGTTACCAATTCATTTTTTGTTACTTTTTTGCGAGAGCGAAATTTGTTGCATTTGGTCTTGCAATTTTGATAAATCATGTTGCATTTCTTTCTCTTTTTCATGTGTCATGTGGAGCTTGTGGGTTGCTTACTAGGTGTTTCTATTTTCTTTCTTCGGGGCATCAATTAATGATAATTATGCTTCACTATGCCCTTTTAATCACTTCAAACTAATTTTTCAAACCAAACTTATGCAAATTTTTAAAAAGACTACACACTTTTTTTTTCGCTTCATAGGAGCTCGATATTGAATCTGTTGTAGCTATGTAATTTCGGATCTCCAAAGTCTGAAATTTCATCCTGTGGTAGCCCTTTGAGTCCTATTTCCAACCCCACAAATCGGATCAAGATTGGATTCTTCAGGAAAGAGTTATGCCAAATCTCCCATTATGACCTGATTATAGATTGGTTCAGTAGAGCAAACTTGTACGAAGTTCCACATGTCACTCTTTCAACCTTTCGACCTAAAAACAATACACAGAAAACTACAATTTGTCCTCTTTCTGTACCTGCTTACGAAATTTCAATCTGATACTCAGAGAGAAAGTTATGATGATTTTCCCAAGGTCACATGTTTGGGATGTAATTCAGGATCCTACAAAAACCCTAACTTCCTTTGATCATATCTCTGAAAATATAGCGAACCGAGCTCTGAAATTTAGACCCAAGGTTCATCAAGATTTCGACTCAAATGGGTTTTTGTTTCAGCTTCTGAAACTTCATAGAAAAAAAAGTTATAGCGAAAATTCCACAATGACCTGTTTGGAGCAACGAAACCCTAGAATCCAAAGCTCTGATACCAAATGTTATGCAACCAGGTAACAAAATAGAAGAAAAGATAGATCAACGACTTCAGAATCAGCCTCTTCGAGGGGGCAACCTCCTTTTCATTACATAATGAACATTATTGGATGATTCAAATGACATGACCTCCTTTCTATATATAAGGGTCTAAGGGGTCACAATATAATCAGAGTTGACATAAAAATAATAATATAAGGGCACAACGATAACAATATGGGGACTACATGGGGCACAACAATACAATAAAGAGGTACACTAACAATAACCATGAGGGAATACACTAATATTATAGGGACCTAACAGCGTCCTATGTATAGATGTAAGGAGGGAGCAACCATGGAGGCATGAGTTACCCCTTTCCTCAGCCTACTTTTAACACCCCCCTGGTATGTCTTTTACTTCTTTATGATTTGCCTTTATTTGGGTGCATAGCTTATGAGCCCAAAATTGTTTTTGAGATTTTCCATTACCCCTTTTGGATTAGTCAGTTTATCACTCATCAAGGCCTAGACAATACAAGAGTTCATTTTTATGTATAAAGCATCCTGTGCTTGAGGAATTGGGTGATGGCTAATGAGGGGAGTAAAGCTCATGCTATATTTTTGCTCACGTGCTAAATAAATGCCTCAACCATATTTTGTATTTTATCGTTTTCTTTCGTTATGGATTTCTTATGCTTTTATCTTTCTTTTAGTTGCCTCAACCTCTAGGGCTAAGTTTTTCAAACACATACTCAAGGATGAAGATGGAAGGTGCCAATCCCAATGGTGAATGATCATCAACCCAAAGAATGGAGATGAATAATAGGGAAAGATGGAAGTGGTAAGTATGGAATATCTTGGACACACTAATTTAAGCAGTGCCTCCCCAGTGGTTCCCTTCCTAAAACCCTAAGGCCTTAGAGGAGGTCCTACTGAACTAGAGTCAAAGACTAACCTCCCAAGTGAAGTGAGAGAACAAGAATATAGTCAAGATCAATCAATTATCTAGTTTACCCCTTAATCCATATTAGTATGCCCATAACATTAAGTGAAAGCACGTGATTGCAAAATGGTTAAAGTACCTGCTGATGGATGACCCACCCTTCTTCAAGAAGGAATGTTAGATGGGAGACAGAATTATGACCAAAGCAAGAAGTGGAGGATCATGGCATCGTGTTATGTGTTGATCATATAGGGTCTCTGGTTGGCTCACTATCCAAGGAGGAGAAAAGTTTTCTCCTATGGGTTACCCACTTTTTGGTGGGTAACAAGTCACACTAGGAGAGAGAATATTCTCTCTAGTTAAAGTCCTAAACTCATTATTAATTGTAAATAACTCAACAATGACTAATCATTGATCATGCAATCAACTCCAACGTAAAGATAGAAATTACTTAAAATAGATAGTGTAAAAATAGGTCCCTAAAAATAGTAAATGAAAGAAACGATGGCTAACCACTAATCCAGTGTGTTCCATCGAGGTGCATCCCCCAAAGTGGGGGGGCACGTTGCCCATGTTTCCCACACTCCAGGGACAGGGGAACACCTAGGGGAACTTTCCCCCATGCCTCCCTGTTGGGAGAACTCAGGGAGACAAATGGGGAAACATTTATCCAATGTGGGGAATGTGTTTTCCCAAAAGAGGTGCTTGTGGGCATCCCCACTTAGAAAGCGCTAGGCGGAATTTTGCTTGAAAACAATCATTTATGAGTGGGGAAGCCTAATATTCAACCTAGGGCCCTACCAATGCTATGTAATATAGGGCAATGTTAAATTCTTAAAGTAAAAGAGACATTCACTTTTATGTAATATCATTGGGTAAATTTTCGCCCTAGGATTTCCTATTCAAGTTAAGGCTCCCAATAGAAAACCAATAGAAATCCATGCATTCATACAATAGCAAATATTCCTTCACATAATGCACAAGTTATTCAACAACAACAATAAACGCGTAGGAATGATAGTAGTACGGGATTCCTCGATTCTACCATAAAACAGGACTGGTTGTCTAATTAAACAAGGTTGTATAAAGCCAATACTTCAGTACAATATTGTAGCAAGTGTAAATAAACCAATTCCAATAATTTGACTGAATTCAACTAACAACTTATTTTTCCCTACTATTCTTCATAAAACTTGACTTATTTGTTGACTAAGGGAACAGTGAATTCGGCTGCCGAAATCTTGTACAACCCGTAGTCGTAGGAGGGCTAAATGCCAGCTCTGTAACAGTCTAATCTCCTTCATGTTGCCTTCGATGCCTTAGAATTGTGTCTCCCTATGGTAGGCCACAACCCTAGGAGGGATCTCTTGAACAAAATGGACACCAAATCATTGTCTAAAAAACCACCGAAATTGTCCCAAAATAACCATTGAATCTACCTCAGGAAAGCCACGAAGTTTGCCTCAGAGAAGCCACCGAATTGTTGTTTGACCAGACAGATAGATCCCACGACTTCCAAATAAAAATAACAGAAGATAAATGGAAAAGATGACTAACTAGGGTGGTATCTTTCACCACCACAATTAGTAGAGGAGAAGGGATCTTAAAACCCTAAGAGCCATAGCTCAAGAAACAGATATATTTTGATCCAAATTGATTCCAACTCTCCTCTATTTATAGATTCCTTCATGAGTTCTCAAACGTGAGGGGTTATGATTCTGAATGCAACCCCCAATTTTGGGCTTTTTTCCTGGTTGACCCAACATTTACCCAATATTGCCCCAAACATTGGAAAATTCGGGTTTCCCCACTTTATCAAGACTATAACCTACAGGGTTGGATACGCTATTTCATCCTCCCTTAGTCAATCAATTGGGAGAGGACATTACACTTTACCTTTTATTTTCATCCTTTTAATTAAATTTTTAACATTATCATTAATTGAATGTTTGAGAGTGGCTCTAACCTCATTGGATTTCATATGGAGAAGGTAAAATTTTAGATCCAACTCAAATTCCAATAGACGTAACAGTGTTCAATATTTCAAGTTTGGGGGATTGCAACGTTTATTCTATCATGTTTGAGGGTATGGAACTAGCATTTAATCAAGAGCACCAAGCCCTTTATGTGGCATTGAATATTAAACTATTTTGTCATGACTCATGACCCTACTAAAATTGTACCTATCATTCAAACAAAATCTCGACTTGACATGTTAGGTTTTTTATATCTTATATTAGTGCTTAGAGGATGATATTGATGATGAGGATCCTAATATTTGTTAAAAATAGTAGCGAAGAAGAGTTCCTTGATTTGTGCCTTAATTCAAGGCGCCACAATGAGTTTCTCCTATAGCATGCTCGAATTCCTAAATAATAGGAGAGTTCCTAAAAATTAGGACAAGCTATGAAGCAGTTAACTAATGCATTGAAGTGGAAGGCCGAGTTATTTATCTTCTAGTGCGAGTTAATTGAGGAAAAGGACGAGTGTTTAAGTCTCAAGTTCTGGAACTGAGATGTAACGAGTTGCATGTGTAGTTAACTTAGTTAACTCAATCAATCACAAAAGCAACTTTCCTCAATTAGAAACTTGTTAACTTTAGCCATTTGAATTACCTTTAAAAGGAGGAACAAAGGCACTCATTGTATCACAATTGAGCATGAGTTTGTGTGTGAGCTTGAGAGAGAACGTGTAAGGAGAAACCTTATGTGAGTCTAGTAGGAGATTTCCCTTGGGAAGTGCGCACGAAAATAGGAGGAAATTCCTATTTTTTAGGAGCATCTATTGCACTAGAATTTAGGAGCTCTTGCGCAAGGAAATAGGGCTTATGTGTGCGCAAGGATTTAGGGAGGCAAGGTCATCATTCTTGCAAGAGTTTCAACCCTAGTCTAAGGCAGGGAGATCACTGTATTCTATATTGAAGCTAAGTGTTTTGAAAGAGATCTATTGCTCATTCTTCTATCAATAATATTCTCAATCAAGCAAAGGGTTTTCCCAGTTGGGTTCCCTAGTAAAATTGTGTTGTTGAATTGTGTGGTTGTGTATTTATTTTTGTTCCTATTCCATTACAATTTGGTAGAGAAATTATGTCTATATGAAAAGAAACTAGTTTTCAAATTGTTCATATTAGCAATTATAGAATTTCGTGGATTTTCTACATGGTATTAGAGCAGTGAACAGGATAAACACCAACACGAAGAGATCAAATTTTGTTGGAGAACAGGGATTAGAATTGTGAAGAGCAGTTCCTTGGACAGGGAGAATGGCGTACCAAGGACTGAAAGTTGATCACTGTTTAGAGGGAGCATCGAACTTCATCTCTTGGAAAGGGAGGATCACGATTGTGTTGGAGGATAATGTGGTGGGAGAATACATCCAACAGGCGATAGCACCACCTCAAGATCCCCAACAATTGCCCAAAATACTAAGAATGATGTCAAGGCTAGGAGGCTTACTCTAGAGGAGGTCAAAGATCATATAGTTCCTCATATCCATGAGAAGAAGACACCATATGAGATGTATCAAGCCATCTTAAAATTATATCAAAGTACCAATGATATCAGGAAGCTTGCTCTTAAGGAGAAGCTAAAGAGTATCTGGATGAAACAAGGAGAGCCCATCGCCACATATCTTACTAGGTTCACTCAGATTCGAGATGAACTAGGTGGTGTGGGTGAAGTTGTATATGATCATAACCTTGTGAGTTTTGCCTTGCTTGGACTTCACAAGTCTTGGAAAGGGTTCCAGGATGTTGTTAGTGGGAGAGATAACTTTCCCAATTGGGAAAATTTTTGGACTGACTGCATACAGGAAGAGATCCGAAGACGAACCATACAAGGAAGATCAGTCAAGATCGAAGACGAGGAGAATTTTGCTCTTGCAGGTAAAGCCAAGGGCACGAAAGGCAAAGGGAAGGGCGAGACCAGTTAGAAGAGTGACAGGAAGAAGAAGGATCTAAGTAAGATCAAGTGCTTCCATTGCCATGAGTTTGGACACTATGCTACTAAGTGTCCAAATTAGAAGAAGAAGGGGTCGAATAAGGAGCATGTGGTTGCATCAGCTGAGGTAGATGGTTTTGCTTCTCAATTTGAGAAAGATTTCTCATTGATAGCTTGCATGGCAAACTCAGTAGGCAGTAGCACACAGTATATTGATTTGGGTGCCTCCTTCCACATGACCGGTAACAAGGAGTTCTTCAACCAGTTGGAGGAGATGGATTTGCAGGTGCATATCGAGCTTGGAGATAATGGCATGTATGCGACCAAGGGGGTTGGTACTATCAACTTTGAGAGGGATTCTGGGAACTTTTTCCATCTCATGGATGTTCTCTATGTTCCATGGCTAAAGAAGAACCTTGTTTAAGTAACTACCCTTGAGGACAAGGGATATGATGTCATATTCAACAGAGGTAAGGTGTACCTCAAGCATCTCGCTTATGGATCAGTAAAGCAGATATGTGTGAGGATGAAGAGCCTTTATAGGTTGCAAGTGAAGACTTGTGCAACCTTGAGCAGCGAGGCAAGTGGTGAGTAGAGTAAAGATATTGGAGAACTTTGGCACAGGAGAATGGGACACTTGCATCATGGGGCGCTGAAGATTCTCCAGCAAATATCCACAAGATTACCAGCATGCAGCCTTGACAAGAATGGAGTGTGCAAGGGATGCACACTTGGAAAGTATGCCAAGACTTCTTTTCAAGGCCTAGACAACAGAGCCAAAGAGATTTCAGAGCTGGCGCATTCAGATGTGTGTGGACCCTTCTCTTCTCCGTCTCTTATGAGACACAGGTATTATGTTACTTTCATTAATGATTACTCTCGTAAAACTTGGATTTATTTCATGAAAAAGAAAGATGAAGTCTTAACCAAGCTCTTGGAGTTTAAGGCCTTAGTTGAAAACCAGACAGGGAAGAAGATCAAGGCAGTGAGAAGTGACAATGGTGGAGAATACGTCTCTAATGCCTTCAAGGAGTTGTGTGCAAAGGAAGGCATTAGGAGAGAGTTAATAGCACCTCATAACCCTTAGCAAAATGGGGTGGTTAAGAGGAAGAATTGCAACATTGTTGGAGCAGCCAGGGCCATGTTGTGTGATCAAGGATTGCAACATTGTTGTATTTCTGCAGAACAAGAGTCCACATAGAGTTCTTGGACGAGTTACACCAGATGAGGCTTTCACAGGAAAGAAGCCTAATATTTCACACTTTTGGATCTTTGGCACAAGAGTTTATTGCCATGTGTCCAAAGGCAGTAGGAAGAAGTTGGAGTCCATAGCAAAAAAGGGTATTTTTTTTGGGTACAATGAGACAACTCAGGCATACAGCGTGTATCTACCAGGACTCAAGAAGACAGTCTTGAGGCATGATGTGAGGTTCAAGGAGGACAAAGCCTTTAACGGAGTCCCTTGAGAGGGAGCAGACAGTGTTGATTTGGGATAGCATCGGATGTGCTCTAGCCACGAAATTTGGTGGAGAGGTTGGGGCACATGAGATCTTCAATACCCAGAAAGGGTTTGGGCAGAGATTCTAAACAGATCAGGAGATATTAAAATAATTAATATTTTTAATGGAGTTCCTAAGTCTAAACTTAGGGAAAATAAAATATTAATGTGTATTAATATGAATCTGTGTTAGAGTGGTCCAAAAATCATGGATCAAGCCAGATCTAATCTTAGTCGTTGATTAGGAACTTAATCTCGGCCATTGAGATGTCAACAGAAAAAGTATAAGAGGAGGCTTGAGGGTCACTTGGAGAATACAATAGAGTGATCAGTCATTCTATTCTCTAGAGTGGGGTTTGCTAAGAGAGATAGAATCAATGATCGGGAGAGCAGCTGAGGGACATTGAGTACAGAGAAACAGAGAACGCAGAGATTGTGTCGGGAGAGCAGCGCAGCAGCCAAGGAGGGTGAAGCAGAGCCAACAAGGGCTCACGCAGGGCCACGCAGAGGCAGCCAAGTGTTGCACAGAGAACCAGAGGGGCCAGCATAGCTAACGCAGAGTCTCCCAGAGCTGACGCAGGGCCTCCTGGGACTGATGCAGGGCCAGCGTTGGGCTAGGAGAGGCTGATGCAGTCCAGATTGGGCAGACGTCGGGGTTTCAGGGACAGATTGGTGCTGAGTAGTTTCCAAAAGGATTATCCGAGGTTTCAGCCACTAGATTTGTCTGAAACGGAGAGGTATTACTACTAAGGAAACTCTTTGTTGGGTAGGCCAGTTTCGGCACCCAGATTGTACTTTGATATTGCTTAATAAAGAAACCCTCAAATCGCTGCATCGGTTTTCCTGCATTGTGTTTGTCCAGGGACATTAGTCCAAAAATAATGGTGTCATGTAGTGTGTTTGTTCTTGTTTCTTTCAGTTGCTGATTTGTAATATGTTGAGCATGCACTGGTGTTTATTTTCAGTGTTTACTTTGTAAATAACTTGTTAAAGAAAATAACAAGTAGGTAGGAATAAATCAGAAAAAGTGCATGAAGGGTTTCTAACTAAGTTACCGGAAACGGCTCCCTTAAGGGCAGAAACGCCGTTTTCCGTTTCTGATACGTTTCAGATCCGGAAACGGCAAAAAAACGGCCAAAATACGTTTTTCGGGATGCAAAAACGTTTCGGGGTTTGAAAATCCGTTTTCCAAGCGTATTGATGGAAAACCCTCCCGTTCAGCGGAAATGCAATACGTATCAGAGTTTTTTATACAATGCTGTCAGTGGTTTTAAACGTCAAACGAAGAGCAAAACGGTCAAAAAGTGATGCCTGAATCAAAAGGAGTGTGGCCCCGGCATCCGTACATGGAGGGAAACCAGAGATAAAAGGACGCCTTTATCGATAGATTCCTTCGCTTTTTCAACGCAACAAAATCCTCACCAAAGTTGAAAACTGCTTTAAAAAAAGGCCAGAACAGCCACTCTCTGTCCCGTGCAGTAAACTCAGGGAAAATATCGTATTTAGTTGTACTGGTAGTGCTTAGTCACATATAAAATCAGATTGGCACTCTATCTCGTGATCACGAATCCATACACAAAAAACCGCCTGTGAATGTGCTCAGATAAGATCCGCTTCAAGATTTTGCATGACTGAGTGGTAGTGGAATGGAATCTTTACAGCACCAGCTACAGTTTCTGTCTGTATTTATGATGCTTTTTTGCATGTAAGACAAGCATGTACGTATACAATTAACATGCATATTACAATAATTTTTATAAGTATAAAATCTCGTTAGTGTTGATGAAATCATATTTCTAGATTTTAATAAATTCATGGGAAAATCTATTTCATGTATAAATTAAACTAAACCTTTCTTTATTGAAAAAAATTATAAAATCTCTAATACCCTTTCGATTTCGCTTTAATAACGTTATTGATCCTAATAAACTATGGTGAGAATAGTTTGGACTTTGCCGCTTAGATGTAGTAATGCATTGTATAGAAATTAGATTCTGAATTTTGAAATATGAATGGTAATATGAATTTTTTATTTTTAATATATAATATAATATATATATATTAATATAATTATATATATATATAATATATATATATTTATGTGCCGTTTTTCCTGCCGTATCGTATCCAGATTTTTTGAAAATTTGCCGTATCCGTTTCAAACCCCGTACCCGTATCCGTTTTCTGGTAACTTAGGTTTCTAAACTAAGTAAACTTAGAAACTTCAACATGGTATCGGAGCGTGATTGCAGATCACAGGAGGACTAAAAGACATCAGTCGAGCAGAGCAATAGCAGCAGAAAACAGTTGTCCCAAGGTGACAAAAGTTGTTTCTAGCAATGCAGAAGCCAAGAAGTGTGACGCAGAGCTAGCCAGAGCCACGCAGAAGAACACGGGAGTTGCGCAGAGCCTCAGAGAAGCAAACGTTGCTGACACGGAGGGCCAGAAGGCTAATGCAAGGCATCCCAAGGCTAACGCAAACCCATTTGGGGTGACGCAGAGAAAGCGTGAGGCAGAGAGGCACTGACGCAGTTCACAGAGAGGCAGTTGTTGGAGCCTAAAAGGCTGTAGAAATATTGCAGAGTGGAGCTGGTGAGGTACTATAGTCAGAACAGTACCTAACAGAGCAGGGTCAAAGATGTTGTTACAAGGGTTTCTAGCCAAGGAACTTGGATCAGCAGTGCAATTGCACAAGACGATCAGAATAGGGGGCATCTCAACAAGCGGCAGAAGGATTTTCACGAGGGAAATCAGGACTCAGAGGGAGTCCAGAAGAGAACTTCCAGACGGGAAGTAGAGACTCAGAGGAGTTGAACAGAGAACTTCCAGGAGGGAAGTATAGGAGCGTCATGACACTACATGGGGTAAGAGACCAGGATAGACTGGACGGAGCATCGAACTTCGCAGTCTGGAAGGCCAGAATCTTATCAGTGCTTGACAGGAATTGTGTCAAGAACTTCGCCTTGAAGGTTATAGCTATCCCAATCAACCCCAATGATAACAACAAGTACAAAGAGGCGATGGCGAAGGCCAAGTGCATTATCCTTGATGCGATCAAGGATCATGTGGTACCACATATAGCCGAGAAGGAAACGACAATTGAGATGTGGGAGGCTCTCAAGACCCTGTACCAGCATACTTCTGTGCAGAGAAGAATGTTGTTCGAGAACCAGATGAGGTCGTATCAAATGAAGAAGGGTCAATCGATTGACACCTTCCTCAGAGGACTGAATGAGATCCAAGACCAGTTGACTGCTATAGGAGCGACACCGGATCAGGAATTGATGGTGAGGACATCCCTGAATGTTGTCTCAGAAGAATGGGAAGTATTTGTCCAGAGTATACTTGGCAGAGGGACTCTCCCACCTTGGGACGAAATGTGGGCAGCTTTTTGCCAGGAAGAGATCAGACGGCAGTCCAAGACAGGTAATAGCAGCAAAGGGATCAAGGTCAAGCAGGAGGGGGAGGATGTGGCCCTAGCATCTGAGGGAAAGCAGGAGAAGCGGAAGAAGAAAGATCTCTCCAAGATCAAGTGCTTCCACTATGGGGAGATGGGTCATTATGCGACCCAATGTCCAAGGAAGAAGAGTAATGGAGATTCTTCTGAAACTAAGGCAGTGCCAGTACAGGCAGAGAAGGAAGTTTTGACAGACGATCACTGTGCCATGAGTGCACACACGCCACTTGAGCGGAAGTGGGGAGACATCGAGCTGTAGTTAGGTGGATTACAGGCGATGAGGGGCAGGATCCTCGAGGTACCCAGCCTCTTGGATTAGACCTTGCTACGGGAGCCCCGACAAGGAGTAGTAGGACTTGCTGAGTGGGTAGAGACGAATGCGGATGGAGCGGCAAAGAGAGCTACAGTGCAGGAGTCCCAAGACAACGCAGAGCTAGCAGGGTGCAGCAGTGCGAGAGGTATAGGAGTGTTGCACCAATGCAGGAAGGCACAGCGAGGTGTGCAACGGTGCGAGATGCAGGGAGTTGTTGCAACAGCGCAGAGGTCAGAAGAGAGGGAGCACTTGTCAGCGGCAGAGGGAGCTTCAGCACCAGTGGGTGTTTCTAGCCCACTAGGGAGGTCAGTTGGGAGATCAGTTACTTACTTCTCAGTAACTGAGTTGCAGTGCAACAATTGGCAGCACGATGCAACATGATGAGAGGAGGTGCAGTGCTGGGAGAAAGGACCAGCAGCGGTATGGATGCAGAGGGAGTTGTCGTGCAGATGCAGAAGTGGTAGTGGCAGAACCATGGGTGGCAATACAGGATGCAGCAGTGCAGAGGATGTTGGGCAGGAAGGCCTAGCATCAGCACAGGTACCGATGTCGGATGATCAAAGTAATACTCGGTGAGGAGTATTGCTAGAGCACAGTCCTCGCTAAGAGGGAGTGTTGATTTGGGGTAACATCGGATGTGCTTCTAGCCACGAAATTTGGTGGAGAGGTTGGGGCACATGAGATCCCAATACCCAGAAAGGGTTTGGGCAGATTCTAAACAGAATCAGGAGATATTAAAAAATATATATTTTTTAATGAGAGTCCCTAAGTCTAAACTTATGGAAAATAAAATTATTTAATGTGTATTAATATTGAATCTGTGTTAGAGTGGTCCAAAAGACATGGATCAAGCCAGATCTAATCTTAGCCGTTGATTAGGGACTTAATCTCGGTCGTTGAGATGTCAACAGGAAAAGTATAAGAGGAGGCTTGAGGTCACTTGGAGAATACCACTAGAGTGATTAGTCATTCTATTCTCTAGAGCGGGGTTTGCTAAGAGAGATAGAATCAGTGATCGGGAGAGCAGCCGAGGGGCATTGAGTACAGAGAAACAAAGAAGGAAAATATTGTGCCGAGAGAGCAGTGCAGCAGCCAAGGAGGGTGACGCAGAGCCAGCAAGGGCTCACGCGGGGCCACACAAAGGCAGCCAAGTGTTGCGCAGAGCACCAGAATTCAGTCTATTACTTAGTATTTACTCAGTACTATTTGGAATTTGAATTAAAGTATTTTATTTTGTTCTAAGTCATAAATTTGAAATTTTAATGTCCATGTATCATCGAGTCAATGTGAAATATGGTAATAACAATGGTGATTGATGAATCACAATTCTATCATTTACAAACTTGAATTTGGTATTTACATTGCACAATGATGAATATGCATGGGATGAATTGTTAATGTTGGGATTTTTATATTTTTTTAATTTTAGAGATGAGGCCCCCTATGTTAGGGGTCTAGACACTGTGCTGCAGGGAAGCAGCCCCCCCGAGTAATTTGCCCTCAAAGTGTGTTCCCAGAGGGAGAGTTCTGGAAGCCCCCCAGGGATGCTTCCTAAATGCTCCCTTCTGGGAGTGTTTTTTGGGAGCACACCCCCCTAAAAAAATTTCACTCCCTACCCTTTCATGGAGTGTTCATGGAGCACACAAAGAGCATCACCCCCAAAGCGATTCCAAAGGACTCCCAAGATGACCCCAGGAGCCAAAAAAAAAAAAGAATGCTCCTTCAACACTCATTGAGTGCTCCCAAATATGAGATGAACTTGCTAAAAAAAAATCATTTGGGAACCAAGTCAAGGCTCCAAATGGTTCCAAAAGGCACAGCTAGGGTTTTTGATGGATTAAAACGTTCACTCGCTCCATTTTCATCTCTTTCTATTTCTCATTTCACTCACCTTTGCTATGGTTTTGAGTGGGTTTCTTGCTAGTTCCTAAGGAAAAAAATTATGAGAACTTGGAAGGCAGATTGAAACCAGCCATTTGTGAGAGCTTGGAAAGGAGATTGAAGACTGTCATAGTTACATTCAACCACCACTGGAGAGCTAAAGATGTAGACTCTAAAGCCCATTCTTCTTTTTATTTTTCTTTTAATTTCCGTGTGTTGTAAACTAGTATATGTTGAATACCTGAATGTTCACTTCTCCTAGTCTTGCCCATTTCTCCTTCTCCATCATTCTATTGTAGTCAGCAAGTTATTCTCAAGATTCAACAACCATGATGGGTATGTCAATGTGGTATATCCTTTTGGTTCCACTTTTTATTATGAGGATGGTGTTGGAAGGATGTCGAAATGCTAGTGACAATGAAGAAGAAATAGAAATAGACACCACATACCATGGAGAGGAGGAATAAATGGAAGGGAGTGATGATAATGAAAATGAGAGCAATGAAGGACAAAAACCCAAAGGGATTTCAACACCCTTATGGAAATATGCAACAAGGGTTGGGGGAGAAAAAGGGAGTGGACCCACAAAATTTAGATGCCCCATTGTCATAAAACTTACATAGGTTCCTATAGATGCAAAAAAGCATCTCTGTGGGGATTACTCCATGTAATCCCACTCCATGGTCGACCCCCATCACCCCATGCTAGTGGATTCTTGCCTGTGCATTTAGGGCATAGAACAATGGCAAACTTCCTTGACCAAGGTTGTAGGGATGATGTGGATGCAAAAAAAAATCAAGTTTCTATTTGCATGTGGTGTATCGTCCAATGTTCTTTGCTCACCCTATTGGCATGAAATGTTACAAGCCATCAATGGTGCACCTAAAGGATACAAGAGCCCTAGGTATGATAACCCTATAGCCTTGGGAAAAAGCCAAAATCCATGGTGCTCTAGGAAATTTTAAAAAACTTGGAACCATTATGGAGTATCCATTGTATCTAATGGTTGGACAAAAGGTAAAGGCGAATCACTGATAATATTCTTGGAGTGTTGAGAAATCTAGGGCATGGATAGTTAAAAGATTTCTCTGCTTGATAATTGCTTGTGATATAGTTTTACTTCTTAGTTTATGATCTTTCTTCGTTATGTTATTATTGTGTTCTTTTCATCAAAAAAATTACCAATATGCACAATCAAAGACAAGTGACACAATATGCAGACTTGTCAGCCAGGGCCAAAACCTCCCACCTCTTGAGAGGAAAATTCGATCAAAATTCTTCTTCTAGATCTTCAGTTCATGAGTACCAAGACCATGACACAGACCATTGACTATAGTATCCTCCCAAGAACCTTGTCACTAACCTTGATGCACTACCTCTTCCCTTCCTTGACTTTCTTCTTGATCTCGAACTCCTCTCCTTGGCTCCTTCTAGAGAAACTCGGTCTCTATACTTCACACTACTACTTCTCGACTTCTCCTAGAGAAACTCAATGTTTATGATCTTACTTGCTTCCTCTAGAGAATCTCGGTATCTAGATCTCTATCTCAATTACCCAGAACCATTATTTTAAAAAACAGCCAAGTTGACTCCGACTCAGTCGAGTCAGAACGAGCCAATGCCTGGCTGGGTTGGCTCGGTGGCCGAAACGGAACGACTGACTGAATTGTTATCGAGCCAATCATTGACTCGATCGACTCAATAACAACTCGGCCGACTCGGTAATGGCTCGGCCGGCTCAGTAACAACTCGGCCAGCTCGGCTCTTTGACAAAAATCCTGAAGCACATTTGTCAAAAGTTGTTCCGCCTCCTACATATAAATAGTTGGGTTGTTGTTTATTGCATATTTATAGCCCTAAAGTAATCTATCACTATGAGAAAGTTTTGAAAATTACAAGGCCAAAGTATGGTTATCCTAGTGGCATGAATTAGAAAACTGAAACAATGCATTGAGCCATACAATGTTTTTAAAAAGGCAAACATTCTGGCAATGGACTAATAAATACATATTTACCTCTGATTGTTCTGGAGCTTGACCAGAATTAAATCAAGGGTTTTGAGACTTCATTAGGGGCAGAGAATTGGTATTATTATTGTTGTAGTCTAGTGATTGTCCTTAGGCTGAAGCAGAAAAGAATCCTGACATTGGTGGCTAAGTATGAACTTTGTATTGGACAGTGCACTGGGTGCCCTTTTGATATAATGGAGATATTCATGAGCCTACTTTGATCATATGTTGTCTTCTCTCTATATTCTAAAGATTTGTGTTTGGAAACATGAATGAAAATCTTTAAAATTATGTTTTTTTATAAAAAGATAAATATTTAATGTATTTTTTACAACGACCGAGTCATTGAAATCAAACCGGCTAAGTCGATACTGAGTCGGAGTCGACCCTCAGTCGTTTCTGACTCGGAGTCGGAGTCGGAGTCGACCCTCAGCCGTTTCCGAGTTGGAATTTTAAAACATTGCCCAGAACAAGTATCCCAGAGGAAACCTTTCGTTGCCCCAAAAGAAACCTCTTGCGTTGCCCCAGAAGAAACCTCATCTTCGTTGCCCCAGAAGAACCTCTTCTTTGTTGCCCCAGAAGAATCTCTTCTTTGCTGCCCCAAAAGAATCCTCCTTCGCTGCCCAAAAGAATCTACCTCGTTGTCCCAGAAGAAACCCTCTTATCACTTCGTCATACTTCTCTTTGTGGCCCTTCTTCTTCGCACTTCTTCACCGAATTGCTAGTCGAGTTGCTTGTCAAATTGCTTGCCTTCAAGGGAGGTCGAGTTAGGCTATATATACACTTCTTCTCGTGTCCTTTAGGCAGACATGATCTCAAGGGTTAGGCCGACTTCTTCTAGCATGTTCTTCCATCATTGTAGGTTGACATGAAGAGGATAGGTGACAAGGTCTTGGAGGATACTTTACATAGACAAGTTTGCATCTATATAAAGTGTAACATGACTTCATTACATGACAATGATTCTATCAGTTTATGACTAGATGACAAATAATTACTAGAGACTCGCAATGGGAGTCTTGACTCAAAAACAAAATCTCCCCATGAAGCAAGTCAATACAATAAATTTATTTTTCTTCTTTACATCTCATAACATAAAATCATAATTACATGTCATTATGAAGACCAAACCTAGTTGCACTTTTCAACAGTGGTGTGTCTTCCTTTCAACATATGACTACTCAATTGAGACTAGCATTCTTATTGTAGAAGCCTTAATTAAAACCATTCAAGGAATTGGGCCATCCAAATTATCCAATGTCATTCAAATTAATCACTAATAATGCCACTAATTACAAGGCAAGGAGAACAACTATCAATGATAGAAACCCTTATATATTTTGGTCAGGGTGTTAGGTTCACACATTGAACCTCTTGATGCATGATATTATTTAGATGGAGGACCATGATTATAGATGGATTGGTGCATTGTACAAGAGAGGGAAGAAAATGATAACATTTATTACCAGTCATAACATGGCCCACTACATTTTCCACAATCACTCTGAGTTGGAGCTACTTAAGACTGCAAAGAGGAAATTTGCTAGCTATTACCTCACCCTTAATTGCCTTTGGAAGGTAAGATAGGCACTAACCAGTATGGTCTCAAGTGATTCATATCAAGATCTGAAAGACAAGGTTGCATCTGCATCTGATAGACATGAATTTCAAGAGGTGGAGGTACAGTGCTTGATGGCCAGTTTTGGCAACATATATGTTCTACAATTCACCAAGTGTTGATTTCTGGTAGCATCGGATGTGCTCTAAGTCTCAAAATTTGCAAGGAGGCTTAGACACATGCATTCTCCAAAACCCCTAAATCGTTTTGGAAAATTCCACCCGGAGATAGTTTTATTAAAATAATTAATTATTTTTAAAGGGACCCTAAGTCTAAACTTAGGAAATTAAAATAATTAATGGGTATTAATCTAAACTGTGGGTGAAACTTCTAGAAGAAGGCGGAGATCAAGTCAATATGATCCTAGCCATTGATTAGAATCTAATCTGGGTCGTTGATTGATCAATGAGAGGATTATAAGAGAAGGCTTAATGGGCACTTGGGGAACACACCAAAGGTAGATACTTAGTTACTCGAGTAAGATCGATTTTCTCACTGGTCGAAGTTCGATAAGAGAAAATCAAATCAGAGGGAGAGTTGCAGGTGAGAAAGGAAGAGAGAGCATCAACATCTTTCGAGAGTGCAAGGCAGCAAGACGCAGAGCAGGGATAGGGTGACGCAGAAAGAGGCAGCACAAAGGCAAATTGACGCAGAGCCTGCGTGGGCAACTAGACGATGGGCCAGTGTGAGAAGTTTGACACAAAGGGGCATAGAGGGTTTCGGGGAAGAGGAGTACTTCACCTGGATCAGAAATTTGTCAGTGAGCGTCTGTAAAATTTCTCACTCTTGTTTTGCTGGTTGTAATTTGTACATGAGAATTTGCTGAAGAATAATAAAGGAACCATCATTTGTTGCACCAGTTTTCCCACATTGGGTTTTTCCGAGGACGATTAACCAAAAATAATTATCATTGTGATTGTATTTGTGCCAATGTTTTTCCTTACATTTACTTTTTGCAATATTTTAATTGTGAAGGTTGTAGTAGAATATATTTCGATATTTGTTGTAAGAACACTGTGAATAACTTATTTCTGAGATAATGCGCAGAAGAAATAATATTAATCACTGCAGTAGGATTTCTATTTAGAAATTTTCACACCAAGCCCATTCATTATATGATTCAATTTGCATATATAGATAATTCGATGATTGAGAAGGTGGATGAGCAAATGAACAACATGCTAAGCAAATTAAAGACATTGGGGAGCCAAAAGATGTAATCTTGTACAATCATATAAATAAACATCTAGTTAAAAGGTGGGGTAATCTAAATGTTCCACTCCATGCCCTAGGATATGTCCTTGCACCAAAATATTATCTCCATATTGGTTGGCCCAACCTACACCTCGAAGTAGGATTAGGAGGAAACCACACACAAATCTAGAGGTACAAAATGGGTATATGCTTGCATCAAACAACTCAGTCCCTAACGAACAGGAGTGCACTCAAAGTACAAAGCCAATTGAGCAAGTCTAACAAAGAACATGGAGTCTTTGGTAACTTGCATGAAACTCAAGATCAAGATAGGTTGAGTCCTATCAAATGGTAGAATGGCTCCTCTATCACACAACTGCATAAATTAGCAATGAGGGTGCTTTTATGGGTTGTTAACACTTCTTCTACAGAGAGGTGTTGGAACACCTACAGCTTCATCCACAATGTTAAGAGAAACAACTTGAATGTAGAACAAGCAAAATGCTTGTTTATGTGCACTACAAATCGAGGTTATTGTCCAATTATTATGTTGCACTAGAGAATGATAGAACATATGTGACTTGGGATAACAATCAAAAGGAGGTTAATCTGGAGGATGGATCCGAGAATTTGGAAGTTGAACTTTTGAGTGATCATATTCATTGAGTAGACATGCCAGCCCCATCCACTAGTAGGTTTCCATATGCAAAAGTTTTGCCTTTATCTTCACAATGTCCAACATACAGGGAGGCCATGCATCTATTGGTTGTGTTCCATGAACACTTCCACCTTCTCGTGCTCCTCTTCTTCATATATCATGGGGAAAAAAGAGAAGTTTCTTGTGGCAAGACGAAAGCTTAGTAGATAGTAAATCTCTTCTTCTTTTTCATGTTAGATGTAGTCTCTAGAGCTTAGTACTTCGTCTTTATTATGACTTATTTTGTAAACGATATATGACAGTTTTGATTTAAACTTTGAAGTTTGAACCTACCTTTGGACTATTGACTGAATCTTACAACTTTTTAGTCAGGAATATGATCCTCTATTTCATTTAATGGTCGATGTTAACTATTACAATTTGTTGATGATAAATTCTATATGTTGAATCTTGAAGGTTGATGTTGTGGTTAATGACTAATCATTTGATGACAATGTTATAACTACAAGTACTAGATGATTGATGTTATATGTATACTAAATAGTTGATGCTTTAATGATTGTCACTAATCCAGTAGTTAAATCTATGTTTTCATGTTTTCTACAGTTGATTCAACATTTTGCATGTTTTTTTCAATATATAAATATATATAATGTGCATCAAAATATATTAAAATATGTATTACATAAAAAACCGTTAAAATTGGCAACTAGGGCCAAACTCCACATGGGTCATCTTATTTATGACTGTACTAGGGTTCGCCGCAGGGTTGACTTTTGTTGACCAGTTTTGACTGGACTTTTTCTCACTGTTTTGGGATGATTAGACTTGTTGTTGGAGGCCGAAGTTGACTGGGTTTGACCAAGCTGAATTGAGGAAGAAATTTGCCCGTTGACCAGCGTTGACTTTTCTGGTTAGGGCTCTTTTGCTAATGTTATAAATTATTAGAATTTGTAAATTGTATTATCTCTCTCTACTGAACTATTGAAGACTAAAAGAAGATTTGAACAAGGGTTTCCCCACATTGGGGTTTATCCCTGGTTGGTGCCACATCTTGTGTCCTCTTGTCTTGGCTTGTCTTCTACTATTTATGTTTATGTTCTATCAGCATTTTACTTACATGTTTATGTGATTGCTAAACTGAAATTGATATTGGGCTCATAAAGCAATTGAAGTAAAATTGCTCTAAAGCATAGAACATACCATTGTTGTCTAAAATTAACATGGTATCAAAGCTTAGGTGAAGACAAACCCAAGCAAGAGTGAAAGAGCAATCAACAAAGACAATTGGACAAGGACAAAAGACTCAATGGGTTCCTCATCCTACTTCCTAGCTAAAGACAAGCTCCATGATAAATCTAACTATCATGGATAAAAGATGTCTCTTGATTTGACCTTGGAAGAGAAGGAAGTGATGGATTATGTGCAATGTAAAATCCCTAAGCCTCCGTCAAATGCATCGACTACTGCAAAAACCAAGTACAATAACGCTGAATTCAAAGCGAAGAAGATTATCACAGATTCCATTAACAAGCATCTGGTGGCCTATATCTCCGAATTGAAGACCTCCAAGGAGATATACGACAAGTTGGTCGGCATGTTCAAGGTTAGTAATGCTAATCAAATTCTCTTTCTCAAGAATAAGTTGAAGGATATTAAGAAGGGCAAGGACGAGGACATTCAATCCTATTTCTTGAGGATTACTGAGATCAAGAATGATATACTCTCAATTGCAGAAGTCATTCATGACAGGAAACTTACTCTCACAACCCTTGGAGGACTCCCACCTGAGTGGTATGTATTTGGAACCACTATACTCAACAATGATCGAATTCCATGGTTTGAAGAATTGATGTTGAGATGCATTCAAGAAGAAACAAGAATGGTGGAGCAAGAAATGCCTTCTAATAGAAGCAACCCCACCGCATTCTCTGCTCATACCAAGAGGAAAAACAATGCAAGTTCAAAGAAGGAAAGTCAAGGAAGACCAGGATTCAAAAATGGAAGGGAAGATGCTTTGTTTGCAATAAATTTGGCCACTATGCAAGGGAGTGTCCTAATAGAAGGGATACACCTCGAGATGATGATTATCATAACAACTTCAGAGGCAACTTCAACAACAATGATCAAAGGAATGGCAGGTCCAATGGCAAAGGAAAAAGGAATGCGGGACATCAAGGAAATGGTCAACCCTCCAAGCATTCAAGGAACTCCAGGTCTGATGAATCCAATGTTGTACTATCTTATATCAGCCCTCTCCATTGCCTCTCCTCCGAACACTTTTGAAAATTGGCTAATTGATAGTGGTGCCTCAAGCATTTCACCAGATACAAGGAAGCCCTCTCTAATCTGATAGAAAAGGAGACAAACTTGGAGATCATTCTTGGAGACGATGCTACCTATCCCGTGAAGGGAGTAGGGAATGTTACCCTTCAATTGAATCAAGGTAACATTATTCATTAGCAAGAAGTACTATATGTACTTGATCTCAAGAAAAACCTGGTGTCCATTTCAGCAGTGGAAAATAAAGGGTTCAAGGTGGCTTTTATCGATGGAAAGGTACATGTTTGGAAAAGAAATTTCAAGGATGCTTTTACTCTTGGGTTCAGGCTTGACATGTTGTATCAAGTTGGAAGAAGTCCATTGGGAGCCATGTCTTGTGACACATCTCTACAATCTGAACTATGGCAGCGGAGGTTCGCCCATCTTCATTATAAGGCCCTACCCGATGTGAGACAGATGGTGACAGGTATACCCGAGTTCAAAGTAGAGCATGAAGGTGTATGTCCGGGATGTGCCGAAGGAAAACTTACAAGGGGACCATTTCCCTCAAGTAATAGCAAGACCACAAAGATATTGAAATTGATCAACTCCGACATATCTGGTATGATGCCCGTAAACTCCTTGGGAGGATACTTATATTACCTCACCTTTGTGGATGATTATTTTCGCAAGACCTAGATCTACTTCTTGAAGAAGAAGGATGACGTGTTCACCTGGTTCCGACATTTCAAAGCCTTGATCGAAAACCAATTCAAGCAGAAAATCAAGATATTGAGGACTAATAATGGGACCGAGTATGAATCCAATGAATTCCAAAATTATTGTAGAGAGGTTGGCATTAAGAGGGAGACTACAACGCCATACACTCCCGAGCAGAATGGTGTGGTTGAAAGGAAGAATAGCTATATTGTAGAAGTTGTCCATGCCATGCTTCATGATCAAGGCCTTCCGAAGTTTCTATGGGTTGAAGCTGGAAATACTGTCGTGTATGTTCAAAATCGATGCCCTCATCAAGCATTGGACTCCAAGACTCCCGAAGCGATGTTCACTGGTAAGAAACCCGATGTCTCTCATTTTAGAGTGTTTGGAAGCCCCATATATTTTCATGTGCCGAAAGAGAAAAGAAGCAAATTGAGTGCATCTAGGAAGAAAGGAATCTTTGTGGGCTATAGTGAACATTCTAAGGGATATAGATTTATGTGGCTAGTCAAAAGGAAGTTGAGATAAGTCATGATGTCACCTTCGACAAAGATATGGCCCTTAGGAAGATCAAGAACCTTGCTATCCTAAGGAAGGACAAATAAGCTGACACAGGAAATCAGGGTGAAAAAGAGGACGAAACGATGCCTGATGTTGATGAACCTATGAATCTTATTGATCCACTCCCTCATGAGCCTTCCTCCTCCATGGAGACTCTCGAAGATGTTGGGAGGCACATTGCACCAAGGGGGTCTTTCCGTGAAAGCAAGAAGTCGAACAGGTATCAAGGATATTTGACCGCCATGAGCACTATCATTCAAAATGAGCCTTCATCATTTAAAGAAGCCATGAAGCAACAAGTATGGAAGGATGTTAAGAATGAAGAATACGAGTCAATTATGAAGAATGATGTTTGGGATGTGGTCCCTAGACCCCAAGACAAATCGGTTGTCACTTCTAAGTGGCTCTACAAAATCAAGCATGGAGCTGATGGAAGTGCGGAAAAGTTCAAGACTCACTTTGTTGCTCGAGGCTTCTCTCAAAAGGAAGGTGTAGATTACGATGAGATATTTGCACCTGTTGCCTGATACACCACCATCCGTGATCATAGCCCTTGATGCCTCACAAGGATGGAACCTACATCAGACGGATGTCAAGACTGCCTTCTTGCATGGTTCAATCAAAGAGGAAGTCTATGTGAAACAACCCGAGGGGTTTGAAGTTCATGATAGAGAATCTCATGTATGCAGGTTGAAGAAAGCTCTCTATGGATTGAAGCAAGCACCCTGGGCTTGGTATGAAACGATCGATAGCTATCTGATGAAGTTGGGATTCACTAGAAGTGAAGCCGATCCGAACCTTTAAGGTTGAAAATGATAAACCTCTCATTCTGGTACTTTATGTGGACGACCTCTTTCTAACAGGTGCAGACCCTCTCATTCACAAATGTAAGAGGGAGTTGGCTTCTGAATTTGAGATGAAGGACTTAGGACCGATGCACTACTTCCTAGGGTTGGAGGTCTGGAAAAATCCAAGTGAAATTTTCCTCTCTCAAGGAAAATATGTTGTGAAGATAAGATTTGGGATGGTGGACTGCAAGCCTGTGACTACTCCGATGGAACTTAACTTTAAGAAGTTATGTGGTAGTGTTGTTGGAACTAAATTAGGAAATGCTTTTGAGTATCGTCAACTCATAAGAGCACTGATGTTCTTGGTGAACTCCCGTCCGGACATATGTTTTGCAGTTAACAAATTGGGCCAATACATGGTTGAGCCTCATCATATACATTGGATTGCCGCCAAGAATCTTCTGAGATATCTTCGGGGCACAATCACTCATGGACTGAGATACACTGCCGGAAATGTGAGGCTGCATGGTTATTCTAATGTTGATTGGGTTGGTAGTGTGGTGGATCGCAAGAGCACTTCTGGATGTTGTTTTTCTTTGGGTTCTGCTTCGATATCCTGGATGAGCAAGAAGCAGAAATTGGTTGCCTTGAGCACCACTGAGGCCTAATACATAGCTGCTAGTATGGCCTTCTGTGATGCTGTCTGGTTGAGGAAGCTCTTTAGTGAGCTGTTTGGACATGTGTTGGATACCACTGTGATCCTCTGCGACAACCAGAGTGGGATCCGATTATCAGAGAATCTCGTGTTTCATGATCACTCCAAGCATATAGATATCAGGTACAACTTTATCCGAGATCTGGTACAACGAGGAGCAATAAGGCTCCATCAAATTAGAACTAATGAGCGGTTCGTCAATATTCTGACAAAGCCCCTCGGGAAGGTCAAATTCTTGGCCTTCTGAGGATGACTTGGAGTCATGGAGAGACCCTCTTATGAGGGTCATGTATGAGATGGACATTGAGCTCTAGGAGCTCCGGGGGGATTGGGGTACTTCTTGGAGCAATAAGCAACCATAGGGTGAGTAGTTCAGCCTTCCCTTAGTGGTTTGTTGTGTACAAGGTGAGTGGTTCATCCTTCCCCTGTGATACCCCTTGGCAACATGTGAGCAAGACGAGTGGTTCATCCTTCTCCTGCCAAGACATCCTACCCATGTAGTCTGGGACTCATTGGAAGTACCTCTCATCTGGCCAATGAGTAGGGAAATGAGGACAGGGACCATAGTACTATCGATGGACGCATCGTGTACTACGGTACTCCCTATGCTAGGATGTCCGATATTGATCTGGGGTCAATGGGAACGGACTTTGGGTCAGTACAAGTGGTATGAGACGCACTCTTTTGATTGGAACTGACTTCGGGTCAGTAAGAGTGGTATGAGACACTCTCTTTTGATTGGGACTGACTTCGGGTCAGTATAGAATGGTATGATACATTCTCGATCACTTCTTCTTCATAGTTCAGCAGAGCAATGCATGGATGGCAGAGATAGTACATATTGGCAGATGGATTAGCAAGTGGAGTTCTCCCTAGTTGAGAGGGAGTGTTAAAATTGGCAAATAGGGCCAAACTCCACATGGGTCATCTTATTTATGACAATTGATATTTTTATTAGACTCCTCTCTCGGATAGGTGTAGGATTGATCTAAAGATCATTCGATTCTGACATGTACAAATGAAGATATGAATTTATTTATATTATGGACAAATTGTCAAGGTCGGCCAGCAAACTCATGTAGGCTTAGAAGCCCAACAGTCACGCCTATTCATCCTCAACGCTTGCCCATAAATACATGATGCCTCATCCTCATTTGGACATCACTCATCTTCACACATCTCTCTCTCCTCATCTGATTGGGTACGGATGTCTAGGCAGCTTCTCTCTCCACATGTGTGAAGGAAAGGACAGACATTTTCTGTTTCAGCATTGACCAGGTTTGACCGAAAATTTCAAAGGTTGTTTTTGGGCTATGTTGACCAGGTGTTGCCCTGTTTTGGTGTGATTTTGGGTGAAGGAGTTGTCTTAGCAAGCCACAGATTTGGGCACAAGAACCGAGGCAATCTAGCCTCCTGTTTGACCAGCGTTGATTGTACTAGGGTTGGTTGTAGGGTTGACTTTTATTGACCAATTTTGACTGGACTTTTTCGAACTGTTTTGGGTTGATTAGACTTGCTATTGGAGATCAAAGTTGATTGGGTTTGACCAAGTTGAATTGAGGAAGAAATTTGCCATGTTAACCGATGTTGACTTTTCTAGTTAGGGCTATTTCATCGCTGTTATAAATTATCAGAATTTGCAAATTGTACTATCTCTCTCTGCTAAACTATTGAAGACTAGAAGAAGATTTGATCAAGGGTTTCCCCATATTGGGGTTTGTCCCTGGCTGGTGCCACATCTTGTGTCCTCTTGTCTTGGCTTGTCTTCTATTGTTTATGTTTATGTTTATTAGCATTTTACTTACATGTTTATGTGATTGCTAAACTGAAATTGATATTGGGCTCATAAAGCAATTGAAGTAAAATTGCTCTAAAGCATAGAACATACTATTGTTGTCTAAAATTAACAAAAACACTCCTGAAATGCTTCAGTCCCAGAAACTTTCTGAAAATTGCACTTATCACTCCCTGCTCGCAATAGCCTTGACCCAACATCCCCCCTATCCACCATGAATTTCGCTAAAATTTGGGGGTGTCTACAGATTCCACACATCCCCAATGTGTGTTTCCCCACTCCTGCACCCCAAAAAATTGGGGAAACATTGAGTATTTTACTATTCACTATTTACATAGCACATTGATGAATTTGCATTAGATGAATAGTTATTTTTCGAATTTTATCATTTTTATTTTTATAATTTTAAACACAGGGCCCCCTATGCTAGGGATCCCAACGTCCAGCCCCCAAACCCCTCCCTTCCTATGCATTTCCCTAAAATTTGAGGGTGTCTCCACATGTCCCCTATGTGCACTTACCTACCCCACATCCCAAAAACTTGGTGGAGCATTGGTTATTGTGGTTTTTAGCATCATTCCTCATCAACGGATTTTAGAGGTCATTTATAATTCAGCTTTTCAACAAGAGGACGCCACTAGAACAAGTGCCTTACCTGATATATTCTCATAATGCAGGAGGCACCTTTCTTCAGTCCAAACAATATGTCTATTATTAATAGATTTTAACATGCAGGACGCTGATTAGAGGCAAACCACAACGATTTATTGGAAGGATAACGGATCGGTGCTGATGTGGATGAATAATCAGCACGAGAACTTGAACGATAGCAATGTTTCCATTAGTATTTTCATGCAGATCTAATCAATGGATGTGAGTGCTACAGTACATGATAAATCAGTGAGTAACTGTCCATCTTTACCTCATATTCAGCCCTATTTTTTATCAGTTTGGTTTGTTATCCACCGTTTTGTGGGTAATATCTCTAGGAGAAAAATTTCTCCAAGGTGTCCTCAGTCGGCAACCATCAGCTAGCTCATTGTGCCATTTTTCCGCCACCTGAGCTAGCCATGTGGTCCCTCGTCCATCTACCATGATCGTATGTTTGAAGGTGGGCCTCTTGAATCTAACGGTATGCCTTGTCATTTTGAAATTAAGTATTGTAGTTCGCTTATCATGGACACTTCTGGGCATAGATTAATGGGGGGGGATTCAGCGGAAAGAATGGGCTAGGTCTACACTTCTGTCCCCTAGCCCCCTTTTAGGAATTAACCTTGGATTCTAGTCCCGTGGGATCTCTTTTATTGACCATTTGGTTACAGGGATGGTATTTCACGAGAAACCCTGATTTTGGTTGCACGGTCTCGCTCCCTTATCCGCTTATATTACCATCTTTCCATACATTATTCCCCATTCGTCATATTTCCCACCTGGGTCCACATCCCTCCATCGGGTCCACATAGGGTTAGCTTGCCCACACCATGGGTCATGCCCTGGAATGAATCCTAGAGATTGATGCAGCTAAAAAGAAAGTTAAAAGCATATGTGGCCACATTCAATAGGAAAAGTACCGCAAAATGCAAAAGATGGCTAGGACAAAAACATTTAGCACGTGGACAAAAGCCAATACATGAGCTCTACCCAATCACCATGGCCATCACCCTGGTTCCTACAGGTTCTATGAGCCTTCTTCATCATATAGGAACCCATGATTGTCCCAACCCCTAGTGGGCGATGAACCGCCCCACCTTAAAAAGGGGATTCCACTACTATATCTTACACATCATGCTCTAACCCCTTGAGCCCCGAGCAGGTAATCAAAGAAAATCATAAAAAGACAAAAGGCATGTAAAGAAGGGTGGAAAAATCAAGATCGGGGCACCTCATGTACCACGATTGCTACCTTCTATACATTATAAACCCAAGTGTGGGCTTCTCTCTTATTAGCTACCCTTATACCCCAACATGTCACCCAGGGTGGCCCCTTCTTTTCCCCTACTTCATCCACCTATCTGTCACATGCCACCACCTTTTGACGGATGTACATTGATTATATTATCCCCTTTAGAAGTAGAAACCACCTAATAGAATACTTGGTTAATCCCATTAGGAGCTTAGGAGACATTGGCACATCCCGAATGGGCAAGGGGAAGCCATTATGAAGTCCCCACCTGTGGTCCATGATTAGATAAGCTCATTAACTCGATTTCTCTAATGACTTCTTGTACTGGAATGCTACGAGACGCATTGGATCTTATACATGATTGCAGATGGTTTCCATTTGGATTTGGTCTCCCTATACAGAGTTCTAATCCTCCAGAGGGCTACATTGGCACATATAGGGTAAGCGTTGAGAGCCATCGGCCTCCACGGCAACAGATTGCACTTCATGGATCCCCACAGCCATTCAGAGATTGCTCATGGTTCACTTATTGAACAAGGAGGATACACCTAATCCATCATGCCCAGCTAGCCCTAGATCTACACCATACACTTGGCAGATGATCCAGGACTTGTACGATGATGTGGTATCACCTACATTATCATCCTAGCCCTTGCAAGCCACCTACAGGCATCTTTGATTTGTTTGGATACCCATGAGGACACTTGTGTACCCCCACATGTCATTTGGAGCACCACAAGTTATTACAAGGGACCAACCCCTTGTCCACTGCTTTTGAGGGTCCTATTCTTTATTGTGGCACCCATGGACCTCATTAGGCCTCTTAGAGGGCCCTACAACATGATTAGATTATTATTTGACCTCTTGAGAGGCCTACTTTTTCATTTATGAGCTAGTTTGGTGGGCTTGTCACCAAAAGTTGTATTATTAGCACATTATTTTATTTTTAGGGCTTATGTAGGCCAAGGAGGCTAATTCGAACTCCTAAGATGTGTATAAATACAAGTGAGGTGAGATCATTTGTCATCATCACTTTGGATTAGATCTCTCTCTTCTTTACAGAATTTTGCACTTTTTGTGGAGGATGAATTGGAGCATTTATGGATGAACTTTGATGTACGGTTATTGGTATATCTTCTCTTGGAGCTTCTCTATTGTCATTTGTGAATGATTGGATATACTCTACTGCATGTAAGTACGAAATTTTGATGTTATTTTTGTTACTTATGTCATATATGTTGGATTGGATTTTCGTTGATTTAGGGCTAATTGTTGCATGCAAATTACTGCTTAATCTTGTGGGATTGTCTCTATTATAACGTTCTCTCCATGCATGGGCCATGTAGTGTGAGCGAAATCTCCTAGGGGTAAAATTTGACCTTGTTAAGCCATTCCTCTTGTGCATTTGAAGTATAAAAGCTGCAAGTTTGCTTTCACTTGACCTAGAGGGTTTGTGAAGTAATTTTGAGGACTCCTTGATTGGGAACCAAGAAATCTTGCACATAATCAACATAGACTCCATTCTCCCAAGGATTACAGCACTGATCTGCCAAGGGTGGTCACCAAAACTCTTATTCTTTCACCTTCTCCCAAGTCTAGCCACATTGGGGTGCCTAGGGCATCAATTTCCCAACAAGCTAGCCACTAAAAAATTATGATCTTCTAGGGTCTCCTATGCTGGCCTTTCCTCTAGCCCTCATCCAAATTTGACGACATTCCGACGGTGGAGTTGGGAGGAAAGCCAAGCCTAGCTCCGAAACCAAAAATTGCTCCACCATCCCCAAGGCTAGCACTTCCCAAAGTCAAACCAACATCTTTGAGTAATTAGATTTTCTTTGATCCTCTCTCCACCTTGTCTAGGGTAAGAATATCATTGGTTGTTACATTCCTTCGTCATACCCTAGACTAGGTCCACTTGGCCCCGTGTGGTCCCGCTCCTTCAAAAGATCATTCTTCAATAACCATCCAGGATACCAATTCTAACAAGGATTTTAGGAATTAGGGAACTCCTTTACAAGACTATTCCCATAAACCTAACCCTTAAAATCCTCTTCCTTTCCCTAGAAATACATAGTACCTTGCTTAGAAAGCAAGCAAGCTCCATCTTTCAAATTTGTTTGGGTAAGGGTTTAGGTCACTCATATCCATTGACTTATCATTCATTAGTAACTCCATATATATTGGGTCTCCTCCCATCGGTGAAAATCCATAAATAGAAGGGAGCCTTAGTTGAGGTGACAACAGGCTAAGTCTCCATTTGTTGTCCTTGGCCTAGCATTTGCCCTTTAGTGATCCCCCTTAGGTCCCCTGCTAGTTTGAGCGGTAACATTTTGGCGTCATTGTTGGGGACACAAAACGTGTGTATTGTTCCCTATACGACATATTGACATATCATTATTGACGACTCCATTGGAAGAACGAAGCCCTAGTTCTTCATTGAACTTTAAAAGTCAATGCTTGTAGGGTGAAGCAAGCATTTGTTAAGGCAATTTCATTCACCCTAGCAACTCCCATGTCATTAAGGACCCAGCAACATGTTGACCACATATTTTACCGCCATAGATATGACAAGAACCCCAAGATACCCTTCATCGAAATCCACGAAGAATATGCCAATGTTCGATGGGGATCCACATTCCGCAACCAACCACGTGGTAAGGTTCGTAAGGTACCTTTCGAAACAAAACAAAACTCAACCTTGTGACCAAAAGGAATTGTTTGTCCTATCCATTGCCCCAAGCACTAATTGGCTCGAATCATGTAAACCTAAAAGAATTCCTTCTCTTGCATGTTGACTACGCTGTTCTTGTTGCGTGAAGGGTCGAGTTTCCAATCTCATGAAGACATATCCCAGATGTTAGATATGGCCCTTCGAGAGGAGGAAGTTATTGAATATGGTTTTATATTTGAAGAAGGGCCTCTTATTGATGTGTACTTTAATAATAATGCCAAGGGAGAGACTCGTGAATTGGAAAACATATCCTCTAAGGGCAATGAGGAAGATCTCAACCCCGAGAGCCCTCAGACATTGCAAGAATGGATGATGGAATATGAAAAGTCTTGCAGGAAACTAATGGCCACATAAAACTCCCAAGAGATTTTCTCCCACTATTGAGAGCAATCGGAAAGACTCCGTAACGCGAAGAGCAAATATAAAGAGAATCTTACTGATGGCCTTCTTCTTGAGGCATTTATTCGAAATCATGTAGTAAATACCTTGGAGATCATTCTTCGAGAACGAATGAAGGAGGAAAAATCCTCCCTGTCTAGAGAAGGGAATGAATGGCATGCTAAACAACACCAAATATATAGTGAAGAATTTGAGGATTCTGAGCAAGATCATAATAATCAAATAAACGAAGAATTTGTTATCACTTACTGCAAAATTGTTCGATTGGTGCCAAATGATGTCAAAAGAATGCAAAATAGCAGAGAAGTTTGCAGTCTTCTTCCAAGTTGCAGAAGGACTCAACGCCTACATTGGACCCTCTCTAGAAGAAAGTGCTCTGAACAAGCTTTCCAATGACATGTGGAAGTCCAAAAATGGACTCCTAGATCAAAAGATATGGTCTGCTAGAGTTTCAAGGATTAAAGCTTCAGGAAGGAAAGAATATCGGAGATCACATATCGGAGGTCCAGAATATCAGCGATCACATATCAGAGGTCCAGAGATATCAGCGATCACATATTGGAGCATCAGGCATATCAGCGCATCGCAACATTGGAGGGTTGGCGAATCAAAGAATCAAAACTTCTTAAGGTGACAGCGTTTTAAAAGTTGTGATATCATAAAGTGTCAATAGTGGCTAAAAACCGTCAGGGAACTCCAATAAAGATTAACAAAGGATTCCATCGCAAAACCAAAGGTGGAAGGCCCTTTTCTCTCTCCTCTAGCGGGACACGTGGCAACATATGATTGGTTCTGATAAAGACACGTGGTGGCTTATGATTGGTCCCGATAAACTACAGTGGCATCTAACATCAGCATGACATGGCAGTACGGAAGGACATGTGCCAGGCAGTTTTGGCATTTTGAGGAGACCTAAGGGGACAAATCTGGGTGACATGTGTCACCACTCATGAGATGCCACGTGGAGCGATGACGTCATATCGAAGGTCAGCATATCGGAGGTTGAGGATGTCGGCACTTTGTAACACTTGATACTTGAAAAAGTTCCAACAAGTGGGCTCCAATATTGGGCTGGCACCACGGTCGCAAAGACTCAAAGAACCAAGGGCGTTAAGCACTTAACAAAGAAAAAATAGCCCCCGGTAGGATCAAAAATGCTTTAGCACCTCAAGGCAAAGCGCAGGTCACGTCCCTCGGTCCTATGGAGAGAAATGTAGGAAGGGCTAAGCAGAAGGAGCTCGTCATATCAGAGGTCAGGAATTGGAAGATTAGAATACTGCACCACTATGAAGATTGCAATATGGAATTTCTTCGATAAGCATGTTACAGAGAGTTAAAGGAGTACGGGTCGGAAGCTGCAAGATTGAATGCAGGAACAGAGGAGTTGGTCTCAGGAGTAATGGCGACTATCAAAGATCGCTAGGTCAAGGCAGCAAGGACCACGATCCGTAGGAAAGAATGTTGGGTCTGCCTTGAGGTGATACAAGCCATCTCTGTGCTCCGAAACACGTCTTCAGTGAGTAAATGAAGATATGGGACTCAGGAAGCAGTTTGCAGGTCACCTAAGAATTAATTTCTCAGCATGGAGCTCCATGCAGTCAGGCAATGAAAGATTGCCAGGTCGATCTCCATTTCTGCATTGTGACAAGCAACAGACAGTTGATTGCTCCCAGCTCCAAAGGGTGGGGAATTCAAGCAGTTAAGGTGAAAGCGATAGGTAAATTGGTTGAACAACAAAAGAGGAACATCAGGCAAAGACGTGGCCTAATCGAAGGCCATCACAGGAATGGCAGGGAGATATTTTCCTCAACCATCATTCAATTTTCTTTATGTCTATTATTCTGTAATTTTTGCATTTTCAAGAATGGGATCAAATCTAATTGTAATCATTTTGGGCAGCAGAACTCTCGCACGCCAGACAGCTAGTCAATTAGACAACTAGAGCTCAACTGAGATATTTTGTAACTGTTGTTCAAAGCTCTTCTCTCCTTATAAATAGAGGGAAGAAACACTTAAACAAAGTTCAGAATTTTTGGAAAGGGCCTTTTCCTGTTTTCATGAAGGCAATGTTATGAATCTCGATGTATGTATGTTTCTCAAAAGATTAATACGAGATTTCTGATGATTCCAACTTATTGGATTGCAATATGTTCATCTCCCTTTGTGTTTTCATATATGTTAAATATTCTTCTTAGATTTCATGTCACGTAGTTGCTAGACATATTTCTCATTAGATGTAGCTTCATTTCGATCAAGTTATTGATGGAAAATGCCTGTACAAGATTCATTTCAATCAAGTTATTGATGGATAATGCCTCTATTGATGTGGAAATTAAGTCTTTAAAAAGTGCTCCATGTAGCTTAGCATTCCATAAACATTCCCTTTCTCTCATTTCTCTCTAAATCCAGATATATAGAATTCTTAAAGTTTAACCTTTGTACGATGGGTTTTTCCTCTACTGTCTTCTACCATTACATCTGTCTTAACAACTGATTTGCTGCAAACACTCAATCTGATTTGGCCACCACTGGTCGATGATCATTTCCTGTGTATTCCTATGTGTGTGTGTTGGTTCATACATTGTATCTTTATGAATGATTCTGAATCAATCCTATTTGAATTACATGTGGAAAACTATGGTGCTACAAGTCCTTAAGACGAATTTGATAGCACTAATTAAGGTGTCCTAAGCACTGGTCCCCTATCAACCTAGAGGTTGTCTCTAGGAGTGACAACAGAATCTATGAGTGACTTTGGGACTGTTAATTGGGGAATTAGATATGATTATAGAAATGAAGACCCCATGGTTCCTCAAGTCCATAAGAATTAGTTCAGGGAAGAAGAAAATGCTCTGCCCCTTCTGAATAACAATGTTGGTCCTTATGAAGCCCTTCCTAGTGATTGGAAAGGTCTTTTCTTTATGTTCCAGGATGATTCAATAAATGAAGAGCCTTCCAAGATTATGGGAAATTATGATGACTCTAATATAAAAGAAATTAAGGATGCTTCCCTACGCCATGCCACCGATTAAAGTGTTTTTCTCCATGTTTGAGCGTTCTTCCCCTAACCTGGAGATAGATGTTTGTGATGATGTTGATCCCCCTAGTTTTGATGAAGAGTTGAGGTCGCCTATAAAGAACCAAGAATTATGGCTTTTCCCCAAAGACGATGATGAGCCCACTTCTTGTTTTCCCAATAACCAAAACAGTATCATCCTAAATATGTCTGAGTCTTTCACCCCTTCTTACCCTAAGGATGATAGCCCCAAGATAATTCTCCATCAAAGATTCATATACTGGGTTACTAACATTTACTAGTTGAAGGATCAAGCCCAATCCTCTCGACTAGTCTCTTTTTCTTCTTCCAAGATCCCTTTCTATGGCTTATGGGTCTGTTGTTTTCCCACCTCCCTCCCTCACAACCCCTCGTATTATTATTCCCATTGTCGAGTCCATTGCAAAAACAATCATGGAAGAATGCATTCTTGTATTTGATTGATTGACATGTTGTTGCATTGGGTCTATGATTATACCTAGCACTTGACATTGTATCATACGCATGGTAAATTAGGATGCATTACATGTTGATTTTTGCATTAGAAGTAACATCATATTATTTTTCTCAAGGTAGATAGATGCATAGTTGCATATTTTATTTTCTCTTGATTTTATGGCCTAACATATTAGCATGTGCGATCATTAGACGCCACGAAAGCATGTTGCCCTGTGTTTTTCCATCTAGTACATGTGCAGGTAGCAGGTCTACGATAACCAAGAGATTGCTAGAGTTCGAGTAGCTTCGCCCACTTCAAGAGAGATCACGTCCTAGTTGGACCCAAATGTTACCCACCATTTTGTGGGTAATATCTCTAGGAGAAAATTTTTCTCCAAGATGGTCCTCAACCGACAGCCCCTTGAAGCCATCTGCTAGCTCATTGTGCCATTTCTCCGCCACCTGAGCCAGCCATGTGGTCCCTTGCCCATCTGCCATGATCATATGTTTTAAGGTGGGCCTCCCGAATCTAAAGGTATGCCTTGTCATTTTGAAATTGAGTATTGTAGTTTGCTTATCATGGACACTTTTGGGCATGGATTAATGGGAGGGGGGATTTAGCGAAAAGAATGGACTAGGTTTGTGCTTTTGTCCCCTAGACCCATTTTAGGAATTAACCTTGGATTCTAGTCACGTGGGATCTCTTTTATTGACCATTTGGTTCCAGGGATGGTATTTCACAGGAAACCCTGATTTTGGTTGTGTGGTCTCGCTCCCTTATCCGCTTATATTACCCTCTTTCCATACATTATTTTCCCATTCATCATATTTCCCACCTAGGTCCACATCCCTCCATCGGGTCCACATAGGGTTAGTTCGCTCCTTCCCCTTGCCCACACCTCGGGTCATGGCCTGGAATGAAGCATGTAGGTTGATGCAGTTGAAACACCGAAAAAAAAGCATATACGGCCACATTCAATAGGAAAAGTACCACAAAATGCAAAAGATGGTCGGGACAAAAACATTTAGCACGTGGACAAAAACCAATACATGAGCTCTACCCCATCATCATGGCCATCACCCTAGTTCCTACAGGTTTTATGAGCATTCATCATATAGGAACCCATGATTGTCCCAACCCCTAGTGGGCGATGAACCGTCCCACCTTAAAAAGGGGATTCCACTACTATATCTTACACCTTATACTCTAACCCCTTGAGCCCCAAGCAGTTAATCAAAGAAAATCATAAAAAGGCCAAAGGCATATAAAGAAGGGTAGAAAAATCAAGGCTGGGGCACTTCATGTACCACAATTGCTCCCTCCTATACATTATAAACCCATGTGTGAGCTTCGTTCTTATTAGCTACCCTTGTACCCCGGCGTATGACTCAAGGTTGCCCCTTCTCATCCCCTACTTCATCCACCTATCTATCACATGCCACCACCTTTTGACGGATGTACCTTGACTATATTATCCCCTCTAGAGGTAGAAACCACCTAATAGGATACCTGGTTAACCCCATTAGGAGTTTAGGAGACAATGGCACATCTCGAAGCCCATCATTTAAGGGCAGGGCATTATGATGTCCCCACATGTGGTCCATGATTAGGTAAGCTCATTAACTCGATTTCTCTAATGACTTCTTGTACTGGAAGGATAGGGGACACATTGGATCTTATACAGGATTGCATATGATTTCCATATGGGTTTGGTCTCCCTATACGGGGTCCTAATCCTCTAGAGGGTACATTAGCACATATAGGGTGAGCATTGAGAACCATGGGCCTCCACGGCAGCAGATTGCACTTCATGGATCCCCACAGCCATTCAGAGATTACACGTGGTTCACTTATTGGACAAGGAGGATGTACCTGATCCATCATGCCCAACTGGCCCCAGATCTACACCATACACTTGGCAGATGATTCAGAACTTGTACGATGATGTGGCATCACCTACATTATCATCCTAGCCCTTGCAGACCACCCACAGGCATCTTCGATTTTTTTGGAGACCAATGAGGACACTTGTGTGCCCCCACATGTCATTTGGAGCACCATAGGTTATTACAAGGGCCAACCCCTTGTCCGCTGCTTTTGAGGGTCCTATTCTTCATTGTGGCACCCATAGACCTCATTAGGCCTCTTAGAGGACCCTACAACATGCATAGATTATTATTTGACCTCTTGAGAGGCCTACTTTTTCATTTATGGGCTAGTTTGGTGGGCTTGTCACCAAAAGTTGTATTATTAGCACATTATTTTATTTTGAGGGCTTATGTAGGCCAAGGAGGCTAATTCGAACTCCTAAAATGTGTATAAATACAAGTGAGGTGAAATCATTTCTCATCATCACTTTGGATTAGATCTCTCTCTTCTTTAGAGAATTTCGCACTTTTTGTGGAGGATGAATGGAGCATTTATGGATGAATTTTGATGTATGGTTATTGGTCTATCTTCTCTTGGACCTTCTCTATTGTCATTTGTGAATGGTTGGATATAATCTACTGCATGTAAGTACGAAATTTTGATGTTATTCTTGTTGCTTTTTTCATATATGCTGGATTGGGATTTTCGTTGTTTTAAAGCTAATTGTTGCATGCAAATTATTGCTTAATATTTTGGGATTGTCTCTCTTATAACATTCTCTCCATGTATGGGCCATATAGTGTGAGCGAAATCTCCTAGGGGTAGAATTTGACCTTGATAAGCCATTCCTCTTGTGCATTTGAAGTATAAAAGCTGCAAGATTGCTTTCACTTGACCTAAAGGGTTTGTGAAGTAATTTTGAGGGCTCCTTGACTGGGAACCAAGAAATCTTAAACATAATCAACATAGACTCCATTATCCCAAGGATTAATGCCCAAGGAACTGATCTGCCAAGGGTGGTCACCAAAACTCTTATTCTTTCACCTTCTCCCAAGTCTAGCCACATTGGGGTGCCTAGGGCATCAATTTCCCGACAAGCTAGCCACTAAAACAATTCAATCTCCTAAGGTCTCCTGCGCTGGCCTTTCCTCTAGCCCTCCTCCAAATTTGAAGACATTCCGGCAGTGGAGTTGGGAGAAAAGCCAAGCCCTAGCTTTGGGACCAAAAATTGCCCTGCCATCCCCAAGGCTAGCGCTTCCCAAGGTCAAAACAACATCTTTGAGTAATTATATTTTCTTTGATCCTCTCTCCACCTTGTCTAGGGTAACAATATCATTGGTTGTTACATTCCTTCCTCATACCCTAGACTGGGTCCACTTGGCCCCGTTGGGTCCCACTCCTTCAAAAGACCATTCTTCAAGAACCATCCAAGATACCAATTCTAACAAGGATTTTGGGGATTGGGGAACTCCTTTACAAGCCTATTCCCATAAACCTAACCCTTAAAATCCTCTTCCTTTCCCTAGAAATACATAGTACCTTGCTTAGAAAGCAAGCAAGCTCCATCTTTCAAACTTTTCTAGGAAAGGGTTTGGGTCACTCATATTTGTTGACTTATCATTCATTAGTGACTCCATATATATCGGGTCTCCTCCGATCGGGTGAAAGTCCGTAAATAGAAGGGAACCTTAGTTGAGGTGATAGTCGGTTAAGTCTCCATTTGTTGCCCTAGGATTTGCCCTTTAGGGATCCCCCTTAGGTCCCCTACTAGTTTGAGCGGAAACATGGTTCTCTAACAGACCAAGCATGATAGCTCTGGGTCAATGGGAAATTTTAGATGAGATAAAATTAGTAGGTAAGATAATAAAATGGTATTTCCTTTATGTTGAAAATGTAGCGATTGAAGGTCTTCTAGCTTGTGCCTTAGCCAATGAAGACCTCGATTTGTCCTTCTCCAATATGAGTGCAAGCTCATGAGTTAGACTTCAGTTAGGATGAGTTTATTTCCAATTTACTGGAATAATCATCAAGATGGCATGTGTAGAGTTGGGCTTCAGTTATGTGGATTCTTCTTCAGTTTGACTACAAAACGAGGTGGCAGTTACAAGTTTGGTTAGAGCGAGTTAGTCTTTAGTTTTGATTGAAGGAAGAATGAGTTAAGACTCCAAGTGTTGACTAGAGAGAGAAAGAGTATCACTCTCAATTAACTCGCTATCAAAACTCCACTTCTAAAATTGATCTAAGCCTTGCATGCTTGAATTGGGTCTATAAAGAGGTGGACAAAGGCACATAATTTACACAAGTTTGTGAGATCATCTTTGATTTTGGAGAGCATGAACTTGAGCATCAATTGTGTGCAAGGGTTTAGGAAATTGTGCACAGAATTGTGAGCTTGTGTCCTAAGAAATAGGAGATCACAAGTGCACAACGAATTTGCGCTAAAGAATAGGAGCTCCCTTGTGCACAAGGAAATAGGGGC
Source organism: Pinus taeda (assembly GCA_000404065.3). Lineage (NCBI taxonomy): Eukaryota > Viridiplantae > Streptophyta > Pinopsida > Pinales > Pinaceae > Pinus > Pinus taeda. The sequence goes on from APFE031306503.1 coordinate 215,337, forward strand.
TCTAGTGCACAAGGGAATAGGAGCAAGATCGAGGGATTTGTAGGGCAAGTCAAGGTTATTTAGCAGGGGAACAGTTGCATGCTAGAGGATCGAGATCAAGCAATGATCAAGGCAGACCAAGACCAATTGTAACAGCTAAGATTAGTGAGAAGAAGCAAAACGCTTTCTCAAAGATAGATTATTTTGTAATACATCCAATTGTTCAAGAACAATCAATAAAATACCACAACAAAGAAAGCAAGTTTTCCCTTTTGGGTTTCCTGGGTAAACAAGCGTGTCAATTTGTGTGAATGTGTTTTTATCTCTCGATTATTTTCCGCCACTTATAAATTGATAAGAAACTCTGTATCTTGGTGAAAGTAAGTTTGGTTTCAATTTTGAGTTGCCTAGTTTTCAGTGACATCTAAGTAGTTGCAATGTTTCAAGGAAATTTAACATGGTATCATATTAGAGATCAGCGTAAAGAGCAACACCAAATTGACCAGTTAGTGAAGAGCACAGATCAGGCAGAAGACTTGTGCTAGAGTTTGAAGAGCAATTCTTTGGATAGCAGTATGGCATTCCAAAGACTAAGGGCAAATCACTATTTAGAGGGAGCCTCAAACTTCTACTCATGGAAGGAGTGGATCTCAATGGTGTTGGAAGATAATGGGGTGCTAGAATTTATGAAGAATCAAATAGTGCCACCTCAAGATGCCCAACAATTGATCCAACATAACAAGAATGACACCAAGGCCTAGAGGATCATTCTTGAGGGGTCAGAGATCATATTATCCCTCATCTCCATTGGAAGAAGACAGCATATGAGATGTGGAAAGCAATCTTAAATTTGTATCAAGGTCCAAGTGATGTCAGGAAGCTTGCCTTGAAGGAGAAGCTAAGAAGTATTTGGATGAGCAAAGGAGAGCCCATTATTACATATCTTTCCAAGTTCATTTAGGTTCGGGATGAGCTAGCTGGAGAGGGTGATACTGTAGCAGACAATGACCTTGTGAGTCTTGCGCTTCTAGGACTTCATAAGTCTTGGGTTGGGGAAAGTTGTGGTCAAACTGCGTTCAAGAAGAAATCTGAAGAGGGACGAGAGTTGGTATATTAGCTAAGACAAAGGACAAGGAGAACTTTCCCCTGGAAGGCAAAGGTAGCAAAGCCAAGGGCAAGAAGGGCCAAGGAGAGGTCGAGTCCAGTTAGAAGGGCAGGGAGAAGAAGAAGGATTTGAGCAAGATTAAGTGCTTCCATTGTCATGAGTTCAGGCACTATGCTACTAAGTGTCCTAATCGCAAGAAGGAGTCTAGTAAGGATCATGTAGCTACATCAACTGAGGTAGATGCGTTTTCTTCTCAATTCAAGAAAGATTTCTCATTGATAGCTTGCATGGCAAGCTCAGTAGGCAGTAGCACATGGTATAGTGATTCTAGAGCATCCTCCCATATGACTGGGACCAAGGAATACTTCAGCGACCTAAAGGAGAAGGACATGCAGTTTCATATTGAGCTAACAAATGATGGCAAGTATGTGACTAGGGGAGTTGATACTATCAGTTTTGAGAGGCAATCAGGTAGCTCTCTCCATCTCAGAGATGTCCTCTATGTTCCAAGCTTGAAGAAGAATCGTGTTTCTATTGTTACCCTAGAGGATAAGGGTTATGATGTCATCTTCAGCAGAGGTAAGGCTTACCTCAAGCACTTAGCTTTTGGATGTATGAAGCAAATAGGTGTGAGGATGAAGAATCTGTACTTACTACAAGTTGAGACTGGCAGAGCCTTGAGCAGCAAGGCAGGAAGTGCACAGAGTAGAGACGTGAGGTTTAAGGTGAGAAGAGCTTTGAGGTAGTCCTTGAGCGAGAGCAGGTTAGAGTACCTCAGGAGGAGCTACTCGCTCCCAAGCAGGAGCCTCAACCAGTATTATAGATTGAGTCTTAGCCAGGTGGCAAGAGGGCCACACAGCAGGATGACTTGGAGTCAGCGCATGATCAGGAGAAGAGACTGAGACGAATGGAGTTAACCACTGAGTCAATGACTCTCGACACAGGGAGGAGGAGAGCCAAGTGAGTCGATCAAGAGGCCCAGGAGTGAGTTGAGACTCCTAGCTCTATGTTCAGGCAAAGCAAGAAGCCGCAAAGGTACATTGGGTACATGGCACTTATAACTAAGTTGATAGACATAGGGCCTTCTTATTTTGAGGAGGCAGCCTCTCAGCAGGGTTGGCGAGATGCCATGGTGGAGGAATATTCCTCCATCATGAAGAGAAATGTCTGGGAGATTGTGCCACACCTGGAGGGAAAATTAGTAGTAGGCTCACAAGGGGTGTACAAGGTAAAGCATGGAGCAGGTGGGAGTGTGGAGAAGTACAAGGCCAGGTTTGTGGCCAAGGGCTTCTCACAAGTTTAGGGCATTGACTATGATGAGGTGTTTGCCCCAGTGGTTTGTTATTCATCCATCAGGATGATTTTGGCACTTGCAGCACAGTTGGGTGGAAGATCCACACATGGATGTGAAGACAACATTCCTCAACGGGGTGGTTGAGGAGGAGATTTATATGGAGCAGCTAGAGAGGTTTGAGACTTTCAAAAAAGACACTCATGTCTATTTGTTGAAGAGGGTTCTTTATGGGCTCAAGCAAGCTCTAAGAGAATGGTACACTTGCATTGATAGTTACCTTCAAGGATTAGGCTTCTCTAAGAGTGAGGCAGATGCCAACTTGTGCTACATCACAGTTGGAGGGCTTCCACTCATTCTAGTGCTCTATGTTGACAATCTTATATTGACTGGAGCAGACAGCTTGATCCAAAATTGCAAGGCAAGCCTTGCAAGGGAGTTTGAGATGAAGGATATAGGGCTTTTGCACTATTTCCTTGAGCTAGAAGTATGGCAGGGTGATGGGGAAATCTTCTTGGGACAAGGGAAGTACACTATAGAGATCCTCAAAAGGTTTCATGTGTAGGATTGCAAGCCCATGACCACACCTCTAATCACAAATTGAAGGAAGGTAGATGTTAGTAGAGCAGAACGAGTAGATGATTTGGTACAGAAAGGGATAGTGAAGCTACCATACATTCCAACAGAGGAGCAGACAACAGATATCTTGACCAAGGCATTGGAAAGAAGCAATTTCATCTATTTCGGAGATAAGTTGGGAGTTGTACAAAATCCCTTCCTCACTAAGAGGGAGTGTTGAAAACGTAGCGATTGAATGTCTTTTGGCTTGTGCCTTAGCCAGTGAAGACCTCGATTTGTCCTTCTCTAGCATGAGTGCGAGCTCATGAGTTAGACCTCAATTAGGATGAGTTTATTTCCAGTTTACTGGAACAATCATCAAAATGGTATGCATAGAGTTGGAGCTTCAGTTACATGGAGTCTTCTTCAGTTTGACTACAAAACGAGGTGGCAGTTACAAGTTTAGTTAGAGTGAGTTAGTCTTCAGTCTTGATTGAAGGAAGAACGAGTTAAGACTCCAAATGTTGACTGGAGAGAAAAAGAGTATCACTCTCAGTTAACTCGTTAACAGAAATTGACTTCTAAAATTGAACTAGGCCTTCCTTGCATGCTCGAATTGAGTCTATAAAGAGGAGGACAAAGGCACATCATTTACACAAGTTTGTGAGATCATCTTTGATTGTGGAGAGCGCAAACTTAAGCATCAATTGTGTGCAAGGATTTAGGAGATTGTGCACAGAATTGAGAGCTTGTGTCCTAAGAAATAGGAGATCATAAATGCGCAAGGAAATAGGGATTTGCACTAAAGAATAGGAGCTCCCTTGTGCACAATGAAATAGGAGGATTTGTGCAAGGAAATAGGGCCTCTAGTGCGCAAGAGAATAGAAGCAGGATCAAGGGATTTGTAGGGCAAATCAAGGCTATTTAGCAAGGGAACAGTTGCGTGCTAGAGGGCCAAGATCAAGCAATGATCAAGGCAAGTCAAGACCAATTGTAACAGTTGAGATTAGTGAGAAGAAGCAGAATGCTTTTTCAAAGACAGATTGCTTTGTAATAGATCTAATTGCTCAAGAACAATCAATAAAATACCACAACAAAGAAAGCAGGGTTTCCCTCTTAGGTTTCTTGGGTTAGCAAGCGTGTCAGTTTGTGTGAATGTGTTTTTATCTCTCGATTATTTTCCACTGCTTATAAATTGTTAAGATACTATGTATCTTGGTGAAAGTAAGTTTGGTTTCAATTTTCAGTAGCCTAGTTTCCAGTGATTCATCTAAGTAGTTGCAGAGTTTCAAGGAAATTTAACACTTTTGGTCTTGTTGACTTTGTTGTTTTAGGAAAAAGAAGGGCCTAAAACAAGGCATAAGAAGAATGGTCTTCCCTCTAGTCACTGCTTCAACCTTAGGAAAAGCAAAAGCTTGCAATTAGTAAAATTTATTCTTATTGATCAAAATCCCTTCCTCGCTAAGAGGGAGTGTTGAAAATGTAGCGAGTGAAGGTCTTCTGCCTTCTGCCTTAGCCAATGAAGACCTCGATTCGTACTTCTTTAGCATGAGTGCGAGCTCATGAGTTAGACTTCAATTAGGATGAGTTTTTCCCAGTTTACTGGAATAATCATCAAGATGGCATGCGTAGAGTTGGAGCTTAAGTTACGTGGAGTCTTCTTCAGTTTGACTACAAAACGAGGTGGCAATTACAAGGTTAGTTAAAGCGAGTTAGTCTTCAATCTTGATTGAAGAAGACTCCAAGTGTTGATCGGAAAGAGAAAGAGTGTCACTCTCAGTTAACTTGCTATCAGAACTCAACTTCTAAAATTGAACCAGGCCTTCCCCATATGCTCGAATTGGGTCTATAAAGAGGAGGACAAGGGCACATAATTTACACAAGTTTGTGAGATCATCTTTGATTGTGGAGAGTATAGAATTGAGCATCAACTGTGCGCAAGGATTTAGGAAATTGTGTGCAAAATTGAGAGCTCGTGTACTAAGAAATAGGAGATCACATGTGCACAAGGAAATAGGGATTTGCGCTAAAGAATAGGAGCTCCCTCTTGCATAAGGAAATAGGAGGATTTGCACAAGGGAATAGGGGCACTAGTGCGCAAGAGATTAGGAGCAGGATTAGGGTATTTGCAAGGCAAGTCAAGACTATTCAGCAGGGGATCAGTTGCGTGCTAGAGGGTCGAAATCAAGCAGTGATCAAGGCAGGACGAGATCAACTGTATCAACTAAGATTAGTCAGAAGAAGTGTTTTCTCAGAGACAGATTGCTTTGTAATAGATCCAATTGCTCAAGAACAATCAATAAAATACCACAATAAAGAAAGCAAGCTTTCCCTTTTGGGTTTCCGTTTAATCATCAAGATGGCATGCGTAGAGTTGGAGCTTAAGTTACGTGGAGTCTTCTTCAGTTGACTACAAAACGAGGTGGCAGTTACAAGGTTAGTTAGAGCGAGTTAGTCTTCAGTCTTGATTGAAGGAAGAACGATTTAAGACTCCAAGCATTGACCGGAAAGAGAAAGAGTATCACTCTCAGTTAACTTGCTATCAGAACTCAACTTCTAAAATTGAACTAGGCCTTCCGCGTATGCTCGAATTGGGTCTATAAAGAGGAGGACGGAGGCACATAATTTACACAAGTTTGTGAGATCATCTTTGATTGTGGAGGGTGCAAAATTGAGCATCAATTGTGCGCAAGAATTTAGGAAATTGTGTGCAAAATTGAGAGCTCGTGTACTAAGAAATAGGAGATCACATGTGCACAAGGAAATAGGGATTTGCGCTAAAGAATAGGAGCTCCCATGTGCATAAGGAAATAGGAGGATTTGCACAAGGGAATAGGGGCTCCAGTGCGCAAGAGATTAAGAGCAGGATCAGAGTATTTGCAGGGCAAGTCAAGACTATTCAGCAGGGGATCAGTTGCGTGCTAGAGGGCTGAGATCAAGTAGTGATCAAGGCAGGCCAAGATCAACTATATCAGCTGAGATTAGTCAAAAGAAGTGTTTTCTCAAAGACAGAGTGCTTTGTTATAGATCCAATTGCTCAAGAACAATCAATAAAATACCACAATAAAGAAAGCAGGTTCCGTTTAATCATCAAGATGGCATGCGTAGAGTTGGAGCTTAAGTTACGTGGAGTCTTCTTCAGTTTGACTACAAAACGAGGTGGCAGTTACAAGGTCAGTTAGAGCGAGTTAGTCTTCAGACGTGATTGAAGGAAGAACGGTTTAAGACTCCAAGTGTTGATCGGAAAGAGAAAGAGTATCACTCTCAGTTAACTTGCCATTAGAACTTAGCTTCTAAAATTGAACTAGGCCTTCCTCGTATGCTCGAATTGGGTCTATAAAGAGGAGGACAGATGCACATAATTTACACAAGTTTGTGAGATCATCTTTGATTGTGGAGAGTGCAGAATTGAGCATCAATTGTGCGCAAGGAGTTAGGAAATTGTGTGCAAAATTGAGAGCTCGTGTACTAAGAAATAGGAGATCACATGTGCACAAGGAAATAGTGATTTGCGCTAAATAATAGGAGCTCCCTTGTGAGCAAGGAAATAGGAGGATTTGCACAAGCGAATAGGGGCTCCAGTGCGCAAGAGATTAGGAGCAGGATCAGGGTATTTGCAAGGCAAGTCAAGACTATTCAGGAGGGGATCAGTTGCGTGCTAGAGGGCCGAGATCAAGCAGTGATCAAGGCAGGCCAAGATCAACTGTATCAGCTGAGATTAGTCAGAAGAAGAGTTTTCTCTGAGACAGATTGTTTTGTAATAGATCCAATTGCTCAAGAACAATCAATAAAATACCACAATAAAGAAAGCAGGTTTTCCCTTTTGGGCTTCCGTTTAATCATCAAGATGGCATGCGTAGAGTTGGAGCTTAAGTTACGTGGAGTCTTCTTCAGTTTGACTACAAAACGAGGTGGCAGTTACAAGGTTAGTTAGAGCGAGTTAGTCTTCAGTCTTGATTGAAGGAAGAACAATTTAAGACTCCAAGTGTTGATCAGAAAGAGGAAGAGTATCACTCTCAGTTAACTTGCTATCTGAACTCAACTTCTAAAATTGAACCAGGCCTTCCTCGTATGCTCGAATTGGGTCTATAAAGAGGAGGACGGATGCACATAATTTACACAAGTTTGTGACATCATCTTTGATTGTGGAGAGTGCAGAATTGAGCATCAATTGTGCGCAAGGATTTAGGAAATTGTGTGCAAAATTGAGAGCTCGTGTACTAAGAAATAGGAGATCACATGTGCACAAGGAAATAGGGATTTGCGCTAAAGAATAGGAGCTCCCTTGTGTGCAAGGAAATAGGAGGATTTGCACAAGGGAATAGGGGCTCCAGTGCGCAAGAGATTAGGAGCAGGATCAGGGTATTTGCAGGGCAAGTCAAGACTATTCAGCAGGGGAGCAGTTGCGTGCTAGAGGGCCGAGATCAAGCAGTGATCAAGGCAGGCCAAGATCAACTGTATCAGCTGAGATTAGTCAGAAGAAGTGTTTTCTCAGAGACAGATTGCTTTGTAATAGATCCAATTGCTCAAGAACAACAATAAAGAAAGCAGGTTTTCCCTTTTGGGTTTCCCGGGTAAACAAGCGTGTCAATTAGTGTGAATGTGTTTTTATCTCCCGATTATTTCCCACTGCTTATAAATTGTTAAGAAACTCTGTATCTTCTCTTCCAACTTCTTTCATCTCCCATTGAATTTGGCACCAGTCACTTTGCAAGAAACCAGAATTTGAAGTTGCAAATTTTTATAGGGATGCCTCACTGGAGCATGGACTAACTTCCAGAGAGAGAGAGATTGTGCATACACAGAGGCACTTCTCCAAAATTATCATTTGGCCACCTTGTGGTTAATTTCCCCAGGGAACCATTTCGAGTGATAACACCTACCGTTATCGCATCCCTGGCTAAATGACAAGAATCTTGGGGAAGTGCAACCACAGTCGGACAATAAGTAACAAAAATTCAGTGAATGTTTATACTATTTACATGATAAAAGTGACTGCATAAGAATGTAGAGGGCTGAAATGTCACACCTACAATTTCAGTAGAGATAGAATAACAACAATACATGGAATGATGACGAGGGCTTACTGTATGAATCTTGATTTATATGTCGGCTCGTTTACAGAAGAAAAAGAAAAAAGCAATCTGTTCAATGTCAACCAACAGGCAGAGGATTACCCCATGGATTGTTGGTATTCGTCTCTGAAAATAAAGGTTCAAATACCAAATCTCATGGAGTCCTCCCCCAACCATGTTAAATGTAAAAGATGGGGTTCAAAGCTGCACGCAGATCAAACAAAAGCGATCATATCTATGAAAATCAACTTGCATGGGCATGTAACGGAGACAGTTCACCGGAATAATTTCTACCAGTATTGAAACAGTTAATTTGGTACAATATGTAAAATTTAGAAGTATAGCCTGCTCGACCAAAGCTTTATCTCAAAATGAAATAGGTCAGGGGAGAAAAACGAAATAACTCACCAATGACTCCAAATGTTTGTCAATTGAACTCACTTCTTCCCTAACTGACTGCAATGCGTCAGCTGCAGTAATGAATGCTCTATAATTACCAACAGCGACCTCTTGCATTTGCCTTCTCAAGCGCTCCGCATCTACTCTGAGCAGCTCTGGTTCCTGTAATATATTTACAAAAAAATCTAGACTCAAACCCTAGAAAAATAACCACATCGACCAGCAATATAAGTATAGATAGTAATTTAAACATATAAGCAAAACTTTGAACCTTGTGCAATCGATCCAGAGTAAATGAGAGGAGCTCTGATACATAAGGCTGTTGTGCTGCATTTGCCAAGGGGACAAATCCAGGGGCCATGGCTGGTTGAGGATTTGAAACCAATGACGTCATTACTTTGCAAACAAATGTTAAATTTGAAGAATTATTGAATTTTGACCTTCCAAAAAGGGGCTTGACAAATCACTGCGTTAAAGATACTTCGTTGATCGTTTCAGAATTTTCCTGATTCTATCACTGGGTGAAGGTACTTAATTCTTTTGAAGCTTTAGTTCGGCAATGAGAACTCAGTTCGCAGGGTTCGATCCAGCTTCCTTGGAATTGATTGTCTTTGGTATCTTGATGACACAAACCAGGCTCTGCTTCAGATTTGGAAGGGAGCCAATAAAACCATTATTGTCGCATTTATTTGCAATAATAAAAAAATGGTAAAAGAGACCAGAAAGAAGTAAGAAATTTGACATCAACTTTAATATAAGAATAAACGTATTATCATATAATAATAAAATTGGGATAGATCTATTTGTTAATTTTTGGTTATGACCAATAATTTATTTTAAAGTAACTTTAATTTTTTTTAAATTATAAAATATGTTCTTAATTTAAATTTGATTATTTTGATTTTTCTTGTACGGGGCCAGATCGGGAGGGATTGCCAGCGCTCTTTGTAAAAGGTTGTAATAGGAAGCTTTATGAGAGTGTGCATGAGTGTAGTTTTTGGATTCTTGTTTTGAATAAATTATTTGTTATGGTCGAACAATATTAACCTTTTTTTGTTATTATATTAATAATATTAATGTTTATATGTGTTATTAAATAATAATTAATAAAAGTTTGTTTTTAAGACATTATTATATTTTGTATTAAAATATTTTGGTTTGAAAGTAAGAATTTTGTCATTATGAATTAAAATTTGTTGTGTTAATGTTTAATAGCTCGGAGAAAGATTGACATAACTTATACTTGGATTACATATCGGTGTTCAAATTGATTTTCTTCATACAATCTCCAAAACACACTTACAAACACTATATGTCTGCATAACATAACAAAAAAGACTAACATATAACAAAATCACTACATATCCTTCATTGCAAGAAGTGATCTAGACTTCATTTGCTTCTGGCTCGAGCTAAGAATGAGGGGAGTCCTAGCCAATGACGAAGCCAAAACCATTATCCTCATGCTGCACTAAATTCTCGTATCGTTGTGGTAAGATATCCTCAACTACACCATTACGAGCCTCGTTAGCATTGACGTCCTCTGCTTGAACCAAATTATCCACACAAAAACTCAACATTTCAATCGCAAGTTGCAATATGTCAAGCTTGATCTCAAATATTCCCATTCTCTAGTTTAAAAGCTAAAAATGGGTTTGTGATTCAGACAGAATCATCTCAGCATGTTTTGAGACCAAAGCGACGAGGAATTCCATAGCATCCACCATTTTTACTAAAGAAATGTTGGTCTCTTCCTCTTCAACTCCAGAATCACGCTCCATGAACTTGAACGTGCACCAAACCTACTAACAAACTTAGCAAATTATGGCTCTAACCATGAACTTTATGCTTTCAAAGTCGCTCCAACATTCTATATATACCATTAAGCTAACTCTCCTTGATTTGAAACCTTTATCTCTACCATTAATGTCGCCTCAATCCAAAGGCACCGAACAATCAAGGAAATTAGAAGCCATAATGGACATATTGTAGTCTTAAGCAAAATCCAATAAGGGCAAGGTTCTCACACATGCAATATGCATATCGAATGCAAGAACAAAGGACTCCCACATTCTAACAAAATTATTAATCACTAATTCGCCTCTCCATCTGTCCTTTAACCAACGAAGGGTGACGAACACTGCCTAGGTGGCCACACGGACTCATCCCTCCATGTCAAATAATGACCACCATAGTTCTAAGGGAATTATAACAATTAATATTATTTTGAGATAATATCTAACTAGGAGATTTGTGAGACTCATCACCTTATCCCAAATTTAATTCCAAAGAATGTCTAAGGCAAAAAAATCCCAAATTTATTTCTTGCGGAATTTCTTTTTTAAACAAATCACCTTCATCAATATTTAGCACACCCTGTTCTAATAGAGCTCCTTGGTTGGCCAAAGAGTATGTCAATGTGTTGAGGTTTCTCTTGACATGGAAGAGTTCAATCAATTCAAATTTATCCAATATTAGCTTAATTAGATGCAGAATAGGAGCTAAGATCTGCTTAGTAGTCTGTTTTACTTTTTTCACCTGCTAAATCACAATCATTGAATCACCAATGACCATCAATTTACAAATTCCCTTGGAGTAAGTCAGATCCATGCCTTGCCACAAAGCTAAATTTTTTGCCTAGTCATTTGTAGAAATCCCTAAACCCCAGACAAATTGAATCTCCCTTTCTTCATTAGGGCAAAAGATAACCCCTCCCGCTCTTGTCTCCTCGAACCAATAAAGTTATTTTAAAAGATAAATTTGTATTACTATATAAATTGTCTTTGTTATATTTTTTATAGAGTTGTTATCTTTATATTAATGATGAATGGCGTATAAAAGGTTGCCATGAGAATATATATATAATATATATCTATATCTAATATATATATATATATATATATATATTTATATATATATATATATATAATCATTTTTTAATTCTTTTTATTATAAAATTGTTATTAGCACATTTGTGAATATTAATATGATCTCAAACAAAAAAAAAAAATAGTATGCCTTGATTTCTTATCAAATAAATATATGTTTTTGAAGAGGTGTTTATTTTATTGTTAGTCCCTGCCTCTATAAGGGACCATAGCTTTTACCTTGCGGTCAAAGACCCTTGACTATGTATTAGTTTGTGAAGTTTTTGTAATTTTAATCAAAGTTTTCTAAAAATGTTGATTATTTCCATTTTTCATAAATTAAAAAATATATTTATAATTTTCTGTTGGTTAAGCTAGCATTCATCTGACATAATTCCCTTTTTGGATGGAAATCTAATTTCGGTATTTTTTTGGCATTGGAAAATAATTTTAATATAGGAAAAAAGGAATTATGTGATTGGTTGTTGTAGAGACTCTTACACTAGCTATCATGGTTGATTTGTAGTGGACACTACATTTTATGCTAATGCTCTAACGACAAGGATCGACAACGAAAGTTTTACGACATAAATCGATGGTTGACTAGGTGCAAATTTGTATACATAAGCAGGGTGAGTAGGGCGTTAGGGGTATATTTATATATGTCAGCGAGGACAGGGGGGTTTGTACTCCAATAGAATGCATCTTACCTGAAAAGGTATGGTTCATGGCCAAATGTCTAAATCAACGATGGACAAAGTATATCGAATGTGAAATAGGGAGGCTATAACACACCCCTTATTATCCCCAACCTCAACTAAGGATAGAATGAGGTAGTTATTATGATAATTTGACTCCCATTGTCATGTTATGAAATGGGGTCTAAATTTTTCGCTTTCTTTTACTCTTCCAAAACTCAATACGAATGATTTCATTGTGTTTGTCTCATCGATACCATTTCAGTGATATAAATTTTGTTCCAATCTAGCTCCTGGATCAAAAGATATGGCCAATTGAAATCTCAGTCAATTAAATAATGGCATGTCATCAAACCTTCCACGTGATGCCCACAGTGTCCCCATGTGGAATCCACGTGGTTGTCAACTCGCATGCCAAGTGGCAACTGTCAACCAACTCATACATCATGCCCATTCAACAAATGGATACCCGTACATGGACAAAGCAGTTTAGGTGGTTACAGGTCCCTCCCTGACCACGTCACCTGCTGCATAAAACCCCAGCAAGTTCCTATACTACTCCTCATAGAAATTGTCAGGGACGTTTCCTCCGGCCTATGTGGAAATGCACATCTCCCTATGGGACTTAGTCTCTGCCACCCTGTAATCGAACACATTCACACCGTGCGACACTTGTACCCACTTAAACAGGCCTACATGTCAGGTCACCCTGGGGTTTAAATATTGGGCATCCTACCGTGTACTATATCCCCCATCTCCAAGGAACAGGGTCCAAGGATGAGGTCATCCTGCATCATGCCTTCCATGTAGATTGGGTTCCCCACAATCTATGAACTCCTTCCATCATGGGTTTCATGTTATATGCAATATGGAGCATTTTCCCACCTTATTAACACATGCACTAACGAAGGTGCCCATCATGCCACGTTGCCCTCACCTTTTGTGCCCAACGGGCTTGCTGAGCCTCCCACCGAAACCTTCCAAGGTACCAAGCCTTTAGGGTCCACCCGATGGTGAGAAATCGTTGCTCGCACGAATGGTTCGGATCAAAAGGGAAGTTCGCCCTTCGCATGGGCCCACCTTGCCCCGCTTCCCCATTAACTTAATCTCCGGAAGTTTCCTTGCGACCTTCCCTTGAATGCTCCAGGGTAAGGGTCATGGGGTCGTCCACAGGTAGGGAAACACACCGTAATTATCGATAGTTCAAATTTCTTCTTGGTTAAGCACTTGATCACCATGCCCGATCATAGTTCTAGAGAGGGTTTAAACCATTTCACCGAAGTCCCCAACAGACTTGATGTATCACAACCCCGCGCTTAACAACTATTAAATATGTATGAGGGTCGTTGCCCCAGGTCTCCAACACATGGTCCTTAAACACGCAATGGTGCATGCAAGTTTCCCATGTTATTCCTTCTAAGCTTACAATTTATAAACCAAGGCTTAATGGCCTCGCTTTTTCTATAAAACCCTTCAAATAATTAACAGAGGTTATCTATCTCTCCACACAATTCATATAGACCATTCCACAACCTCAAGATAATTTCAGGTGTTACACTGAATTTTGTCACCTTGACTATCTGCAGTTATATGGCCCCATCAATAGCCATATTGTCCTCTTTGTCAAGCCCCATACCTCTGCTCTTCATGTCAAAACTTCAAAAGAGAGAAAGTCACTTAAAAACATGTTTATC
>APFE031306503.1:242513-257738 GCA_000404065.3 Pinus taeda
TCATGGATTGTGCTGGGTACTTTGAGAACCATTGACATTACTGGTGGTCTCTCTCATGCTTGTTAACAGTTTATATCATTGACTGGTAATCAAGTGGTTTCTACCATGTTCGACATCGACTCATTTATTCACATGGCTAGAATCGTACCAATTCGGGAGTAGAGATGAAGACCCTGGATCTAGTTTCCACCATCCAGGCTGCGAGGATTTTTGTATTCATTATGTTGTAGACCAACATAAACAGATGGCTGCGTCCATACTTTGTCTACACGAGTCTATGATTATGATGTATTATGAAATCATTCTTGTACCAGAATAGTTAGTCCAATAGTTAAAGTTTTTATCTGAGTATGGAATGCCTACCTCAGTATGATATGATATTTTACATGTATTTTGTGTTGAAAATTGCAGGTTCCAACCGGGCTCTCCGCAAGATAATCCTCGAAATGATAAAGTACTTCACCCTTCCTATATGATTTAACACCCTTATCTATTACAGGCTTCGTACTTTAGGCGGCAATCTGTTACACTGAAATTTGTCACCATGACTATCTGCAGTTAATATGGCTCCATCAATAGTCATATTATCCTCCTTGTCAAGCCTCATACCTCTGCTCTTCATGTCAAAATTCAAAAAGAGAGAAATTCACTTAAAAACATGTTTATCTCTGGGTACGCAGGTTCTCTCTACCTTGCCTGCGTGTACGCACCCCAAATACACTGTAACTGCGTACTTATACGCTCTGTATGTTAAAGCTTGGGTGCGTACCCCTGTAAAGGTCAAAAGGCGCAAGTTTCATCTTTAAAAAGTTACTTGTGGTCACTTCTAGAGCCTTCTAGAAGATTTTTTGACGTGTATTGAGCGCCTCCAGATGGTTCATGCACCCCTATGATAGAGGAGCTTATCCCATCAAGAGAGGAGCTACCCCATCCAAAAGAGGGAGTATCCCATTGATGTTGGAACTGAATAACCTCCTTTAGAATACTATAAATACAGGCATTGGGCCAAAGGAAAAGAGATTGAAAGCTGAACATTCTAAAGGGTAAATGCTGCTGGAATTAGGACTTCCATTTGTTGACTTGTGAGGAGAGATCACTATCCTTCCTTGTTGCCATATTGGGAGTGGGTGAGCTTGTCAAATTAGAGGAAATCTCTTGCTGGACCCTGGGAGGAGCTTGCACAACACCAAGGCTCAGGTTGTAATGGTTCCTTTGATTATTTAATACAAATAAGTCCATTCTTCTCAATGATTTGTTAATGAATTATTTCATGTATTCCTTGGTCAATATGATAGATATGCTTTGTTTTATGATGAATATTCAGATGCTATGTAATCGTTTGCTTTGTTAGTGTATGCAGGTCTGAAAGTGAAGGAGGAGCTCATCTGGATCAGCAAGGCTGGACTGCTACAACAAGCGTTGGACCTAAGGTAAGATCGAAAACATTTGAATTCTCGTAGAATAATGTGTATTTAGAGAAGGATAGCTCTTGTTTGGTTTGTTTGTCACTAGAGAGTCTTAGACTCCTAGGGAGGTTAGATTTGTCCGCAAATATAACTCTTTCCGCATGACATCAGGAATAAACCATTTTGGAAGGAAAACATTCAAGAGCATTTCTATCTAGGAATTCACATTCCTTATTGTTAATAGGTGCTAGTTATTAACATAGTGATTAGACATACCAACAAGTGAGTGCAAGGACTTGTTCATTAGTGGAGATTTTTATCTCTCCATGCTCTAGCTATCTTAGGTTAATTCAAGCTCAGATTATCCACATGATAATGACTATTCTATAAAATCTTTATGCAAAATGTTGACATTCCTCATTTAAGTAGGAAATAACACTCCTCAACATTCGCATAACATTATTTCGATGCAATAAATAAATATATAGTAATAAAAAAGAAAAAAACCTAAGAATGTACTTATATTATAAGAGATATGGCGACTAAGAATGGGACATTAAATCCCTGCCCAACCATAGACAGGCTACAACCACAATTACTTGTAGTTGTCACCCTCGAGCTAGATTCTAGTGGTTGAGGTGGAGTGCTTTTGAGAGGAAATGTTAACTGATATTGACCTCTGAAACAGGATGCCAAAACGCCACTCTGCCTTCATCCACCAACTACATAAGTTTCCACTCAGACTTTCCAAATTTATCAGACAATCTGACATCCATGCCAAGATATCACTGTAACACCCTCCTCCATTACTTACCCAAGATAATCAGTCCACCGGGGTAAATATGTGACAAATAGCTACTATTATATGATTCAACTCCCCAAGTACAGTTAAGGAAGTGGAATCAACAAACCAAAACCAAACTAACCTTCCTCAGGAGCTACAGGACCCCCAGGGGCTAACCAACCACTCCAAGTGCCCAACCCGTGAGTCAACTTGCTTTTTAACTAAACTAGACCCCCATTTTCTCCCATGACAAGCCCTCCATGTGACTGTAACCCTCTAGTCTCTCCCACAACAAGGCATCCATGCGACTACAGTCTTTTTCAGGCAGTTCTATGCCATCAACCCTGAAATATGAGCCACTTTTTCAGGGCTAGGACTTGGGCCTCTACCCAAAACTTGATAGAAATTCTCAGAAATGATAAATAACAAGAATACAAGACCTCTATTGCAAAACTTGAATAAGGACTTGACCTGACTCATCCTAACCATGACATGCATTACGTCAAACACATCATGAACATGTAATGGGTATGTCATAAAAACACATCTGAACATAGGGGCCTCATACTTATATGAGATTCATTAAGAAGGTTTTATGCCCTCTCACATTAGTTGAATTATCATCTATTATTTCATTCATTCATTAATGTTTCATCTACTAACCAAAACATGATGAGAGCCATAATTCAAGACTGTTATAAAACCATACTTGTAACTACCATATAACCAGGTGAATAACAATAATAGAATAGCCATCATAGCCACATAATAACAAGTACATTCACACATAGAAGATAAGAAGATAAGAACTCTTATTAACATATGCAAATCCAACCAAGTCAGGGACTTCCGAGTACCACCCTACCAAAGATTGGGCTGAACCAAATCTATCTTTCAACCAATCACCCCCCGTGCCATATTCGAAGCCTGAATGTGGGATCTCATGGAATAAACCAAGAAAACCAAATCAGGGCTTCCAGAGGCCAAAACACCTCAACCCTCAACCAGGAATTCCACCTCACGGTCGAACATCACTAACCATCACCAGATCGGTCTCCGTCCAAATTGTCTAGGGCTCTAGAGCTTTTGTTCTAACCCGTCTTCCAGGACTAGTAATTCAACCCACAGCTGCTGCCAGACTTGTTAGGTGGATAAATCCCTCTTGTTGACAAGATCGATCTCCCTATATCCTAAAAGGAAATTAGAAACAAACAGATAATCAAGCTAATTCCTTCTTTGAATCTATCTTTTCTTGAATCATAAGCTAACAGGCAGGAAAAGGAAATTCATAACTTATTATGGCATGCTTGATGAAGATCCCCTCGTGCTTAAGTGCAGCTCCTCCATGCTTGAACCTAGATCTGCAAACATGGAAATGACAAAGGATCAAAGACATATGTAGAATAAATGATTCAATAATTCAAACTAGTGATCAAGGAGACTAGTAACAAACATCATTCCAATGGACAAATATAAATAACACCATTCCAATGGACAAATATAAATAACACAAACCATCCATGAAATTGATCAATTAATCCATTAAATAATGAAGTGAGAAGCAATGCTTGTTTGTATTAATTTCATAAACATAAAGGAGCTACAAAACACGTGCCTTGATGTTGTGAAGATCCTCCCATTGATCTCAATCCTCTCTAAGAATGATAAGCTCTCCAACCTGATTACTCCAACATAAACTTACTCTCAGCAGCCTCCCTTAATTCCCCCACCTATGGTTTGATTAATAGGCCAAAAGGAAGTAGTTTGAGATCCTTACTCCAAGGATGAGATCCACTAAAAGAGGGATGAGGGCTCCTTGAAGAATGGGAACTATTTCCATAAAAAATGAGGTTAGGCTCGAATAAACATGAGTTTGAGGTTTTCTTTTGGAAATGATTCGCCCAACAATGCTTATATATATATATATTAGAAAATTGGATGTAATTGATCTAATTCATTTCATTTTGTTGTATAATTCAATGTCGTATTAAAAGGGGTGAGATTGTGGAGGCGAAAATGAGCCTGCAGGAGCGCGCCGGTTTCGGCTGAATAGACTAGGGTTCGCTTAAACCGCAGGAACATTAGGGTTAACCGCTGATTTTCTCCTTGCCGTTTTTCTTTCCCTGACTGTTGCGCTCTGCTGCTGCGTCGCCATCCTCACCGTCCCTGTATCGCAGGCGTCCATTTCCGTTTCTAGCCGGTAGGATGGAGGGTCATATGGAGCCCGACCTCGTGGATTACACCGCGGATCCTCTCGAAGACCAGGTCATCTTTGGAAACCCTAATATCACTGTGGCGGTCTCTCGCTCTCCTGGGATTTCGGTCTCTTACCTGTAGGACACATCGCCCGTGGTCTCGTTGCCCGACTACCTCCCGGATCCTCCATCCTCCGCAAGTTTCCCTAATCCCTCGGTGGGTTTGGAAGCCCCCCCCTGTCCCCGGGTACCCTTCATATTCTCTCCACCTTCTCGCCTCACCAGTTTTCATTTGACTCGAACCCGCCTCTCTCTTCAGTTCTTCAAACCCCGCCAGTGCCACCCCCGGTCTCGGGACCCCAAGCCATCCCTGTTTCCAGCTCTCGACCGTCAGGCTGTTTTGAAACCCCGGTAATTCAGGTTAGGGTTTCTAAATCCTCGTCTCCGGATGGATCTCATAACCCTTTCGTAGATCACCCCTCGGCTCCGCGCACCAAAAAACAAAAATCCAGGTGCATAAAGGCGACATCAAAGGACATTAACATCAGATTCGGAGAGACGGAAGCCATCGGGGAGGTTGCGGTTATGGCTCGCACTATCTTGGTGGGTCATGTGCGCGGGAGGGCATATTCCGTCAATCGACTGACTCTGTGGGTAAAGGAGATCTGGGGAGGTCTGCTAAAGGAATTACCGGAGGTTCAGGTCCTTCCCCGCGGTTGGTTCTCACTGCATTTTGCAAAAGAGATCTATACAGACCTTGTTCTGGCAAAATACTGGCACATTGAAATGGCACCAGTCCTACTGAAGAGGTGGAGTCCTCTCTTTGACCCAGAGCGAGAACAGATTGGGGCAGGACCTCTGTGGGTTCGATTACCGGGACTCCCACTGCATTACTGGAACGAGGAGGTTCTTATCAGGATTGGAAATGCGCTCGGTACTTGGATCATGATCGCACGTTTGTGGAATCCAAGAAACGCACGCTTGCTCGGGTTCTTGTTCATTTGGACACAAGAGAAGGGTTGGAGGAAAAAATTACTCTGCATTGGGGCAAGTATAGCAGAATACAGTTCCTGGACTATGAAGGAGTCCCTTTCTGCTGCAACCGATGCCATCAAGTGGGTCATCTGTACAAGAACTGCCCACTCAACAAGAAACAGGAGGAGTCGCCCAGGATCACTCCAATCCCGTCCTGGGGTACCTCTCCAGTTATACTGCGCCAGACTCAGGGTCCCCCTCCGGTCACACAGGGCACTCCACAAGCAACTCCGCAGAAATCTGGATCTGAGGGCTTCAAAGCTTCCTTCCCACGGATGACCAGGGCTCGGGCAGCAACTGAGGCTACTCAAGTCTCGGGTACATATCTTCCCCTATCTACCTGTACTCTTGTTTCTGCATCTTTATTACATTCTTCCATTTCTCATGTATCAACTGCACACTGCATCATCTCATCCCCTCCCCCGACCATCTCATCGGTTCAGCCCTCCATCCCCCCAACCTCCTCCATCTCCTCTCAATCATTCCCCCGATACTCTGTCTCCCACCCTTATGCACTTCGGCCCCGTCCTCACAAAGCCGACATTCCAGGAAGCCAGGTTGGGCTGGGCATCATTCAATCTGGGGTAGGGCCTATGGTAACTAGAGGCAGGAAAACTGAACTTTCAGAGGCTATCAGGCGGGCCGGGGCAGAGGTTGTAGCAGGCCGCCAATCCACATTAGAAGGGGTCCTTAGAGCAATGCCAACCCCAAGGAGGGTTCCCCCATGAAGTGCCTTTCTTTCAACTGTAGGGGTTTGGCTAGCCCTCCCAAAAAACTAGCCCTTCAGAGGCTCTTCGAGGTAGAACAGCCTGACATTATTCTACTTCAGGAGACTCTTGGACAGGTCGAGAGTGTCACCCTCTCCCTCCAAGCCCTGACACCTAAAGGCCGATCAGGGGGACTGGCTATTGGAACCAACCCCAGGACTATCAGAATTGAAGCAGCATGGGGTGGTTTGGGGTTCTTGGGCATTGACTTTTTTTCATCCGAGCTTGGTAGATCGCTCAGAATATTGAATGTTTATGGGTCGTGCCAACAAAGGGAGGCTTTCTGGAGACGCCTCCTAAACTTACAAATACTGGCCCATGAACACACCATCCTGGGTGGGGATCTAAATTTTTCCCTGGGCTTCTGTGAATCATGGGGGCATCAGGCACAAGTGGATACTATTACAGATTTCATGAGGAATATATTGGATCAGAAGGACTTCATTGATGTTCCCATGCAAAAACCTCTGCCTACTTGGAGGAACAGAAGGGTGGGTTCGGCAGCTCTTGCCCGTAGATTGGATAGATTCCTGATGAAGGGGCCCCTGATTCAGCAGTTCCACCACTACAAGCAATGGGTTGGCTCAGGGGGTATATCTGATCATTCCCCTATATATCTGGAGATTGATGGACCTCACTCAAAGCCAAAAGCCCCTTTTAAATTCAACCACAAGTGGACTCAGGATCAGGTATTCATAAAATTGGTCAATGACTTTTGGAAGGCTCATCCCATTGACAGAGAGGCCTCCCTGGCAAGAGGCTTCTGTAGCAATCTCAACTTGCTTAAGCACTTACCCATTAATTGGGCAAGAGAAAAGAATAGAAAGGAATCCGAATTTCTCACCAGCATTGAAGCTGAGCTTCACTCTCTACAGGATGATAGGAATTTGGGTTTTATCTCAGGGGAGGAGAAAACTCGACTGATCGAGCTGGAAAAACAAAAAGCAAACATTCTGAGATTAAGGGAAGAATCCAATAGACTGAGAAGTAGAGCCACATGGCTGAAAGCTGGAGACGAGAACACAAAGTTCTTTCAGAACTATGCTAAAGGGAGGAAGGTCACAAATACAATATGGAATCTCCCTATGCCTGAAGGGGGACTCGCTAATACTTTCAACAAGCTCTCCCAGCTAGGCACAAACCACTTCAGGAACATATACAAAGCTCCGCCTGGAACAAACCTGGCTGAAATTATCAATCTGGCAAACCACTTCCCCAGATTTGTGAATGAAGAAGATGCGGAAGAGCTCACAGCCCCGGTCACCATGGAGGAACTGGAGAGCACTTTAAAATGGTTCAAAAAAAGATAAAAGTCCCGGTCCGGATGGGTGGACCATCGAATTCTACCTAGCCTTCTTTGATCTCTTGGGCCAGGATCTGCTGAGGGTGGTGGAGGAAAGCAGATCATCGGGCAGATTGTATCATGCAATCAACACAACTTTCATTGCACTCATCCCCAAGTTTGACTCACCTTTCTCTTTCAACGATTATCGTCCTATCTCCCTGTGTAATTGTCTCTATAAAATTATCTCCAAGATCATTGCTAACCGACTCAGGCCCATTCTATCCAAGCACATTGCCCCTCAGCAATTTGCTTTCTTAGAAGACAGACAGATTCATGAAGCCATTGGATCAGCTCAAGAGGCCTTGCATTCTATTTGGTCAAAAAACCAAAAATGCATTCTCCTCAAGATTGATTTATCAAAAGCCTTTGATCGGGTCAGCTGGCTCTACATCAAAATGCTTCTCATCCATCTGGGTTTTCCTCTTCCCCTTATCAACTGGATCATGGCTTGCATTATGACCCCTTCCTTCAGTGTGCTCATCAATGGATCGGCCTCCCACTTCTTTCACTCTGAGAGGGGCCTCCGTCAGGGATGCCCACTCTCCCCTCTCCTCTTTCTACTGGTCATGGAAGGTTTGAGTCGTCTGGTTATCACAACCAAAAGAGAGGGATCCCTCAGCGGTCTCAGAATCACAGATGAGTGCTATCTTACACACCTCCTATTTGTAGATGATGTACTCATCCTGCTGGATGGTAGCATTTGAGACTTGTTGGCTTTTTTTCGAATTCTCCAGCTATTCATGAAGGCCACAGGCATGATGGTTAACCAGCAAAAATCCACGATTACATGTACCAGAACCTCGGTAAATGAAGATCAAGCTGCCCTGCAGGCGTTTCCCTACACCATTCATCCTCTGGACAGGGGCCTAAAATATCTGGGGTTCTGGCTTAAGCCAAATAACCAACGAATTGCAGATTGGGTCTGGCTTGTGAATAAGGTGGAGAAAAGGTTAAATGTATGGAGTCACCGATACCTATCCAGAGCTGGATGGTTAGTTCTCATTAAATCTGTGCTGGAAGCAACCCCAGTCTTCTGGATGGCACTAGCTTGGATACCTAGGAATATCCTCGCTCGTCTTCAACAAATCTGCAACAGATATCTCTAGGCGGGAAGTCAGGATAAACGCACTTTTGCTTGGATTGGTTGGCACAAGATTGCTATCCCAAAAAGGTGGGGAGGCTGGGGCCTAAAGGACTTTCCTACATTTGCAAAAGCTTTGGCCGCAAAAATGGGATGGTCGTTGCTAACCAGCCAAAACCTATGGGCCAGATTAACATACCATAAATATATTTGGCCACAGAATATTCTGGACTGGGTAAGGCGACCAAACTGGAACAGAACAGGAATATCATCGGTTTGGAAAGCCTTACTATTCTCCCTGCCTCTAATAAGGGACAACCTTGTATGGAGAATAAATGACGGATCTCTGGCAAGGATTGGATTGGATCCATGGATCGGCAGCGGAGGAAGACATACCTTACCACCTGATCTAATACAATTCCTACACGCCCAAGTTATCAAAGTGATTGCACAAGCAGCGGATCATGCGAATTCAGGGATCTTCCACCAGGCCTGGATACCGGCACAGCAACTGAATCTGCCACTTAGATGGCATCAGGATTGGAAGGACTACTGTGCCGCTCTGTCCGAATCGCACATCAGAATAAGGGATGGCACTGATGAATTAGTATGGAGTCAGGCCGAAAATGGTATATACTCCCCTAAAGTCGATTATATAGCTCTTAGCAAGCATAAAAAGCCAGATCATATTCCATCCTGGAGTCTCGGCATCTGGAAGCTGACTGCCCCGCCCCGAGCCAAACTGTTCTTTTGGTGTGTTTTGAGGGATAGGATTCCGACGGGGGATCATCTAATGCGTAGATCAGTTCACGGGCCATCATGGTGCGTAATATGCAAAGCGGAATCTGAATCCACTGAGCATCTATTTCTTAGATGTAGCGCCTCTCGGGAGCTCTGGCCATCCCTCTCACTTATCCTCACTTTCTCTGGTACCTGGGAGGGCGCAAACTTGACTGAAGCATGGGAAAACTGGGTCCAAAAACATAAGGGAGTGAAGTTAACTATTCTACCAATCCTCGTCACTTGGCAGACCTGGAAGACTCGGAATCACAACATCTTCGAAGACAAACCCATTGCTTGGCCACTGTTGGAAGCTTCAATTTCCGCGGCCTTCAAGGAGCTTCCAGATCCACAGCCCCCAAAGGCACGCCAGCCACAGTCTCCACCGTGCATTGACAGGAACACCCCTTGGGCATACTTTGATGGGGCAGCAAACCAACAAAGCTGTGGGGGGGGGTTTCAAACTGTACATAAACGAACATCACCACTACTCAGTAAAAACTGGCCTAGGACCCGGAACTAATAACTTTGCTGAACTGATTACGCTTCGACATCTTCTCCATTTCGCCCTTCATCATCATTGCACCAGCATCAACATATATGGGGATTCAAAAATTGTTATTAATTGGTTCAACGGCACAACTGAATGTCACATACACACACTCAGCACCATACTAAATGAAGTATTTGAGTTCAAGGCAGGTTTTAATAACATCACTGTTGTTCACATATACAGGGAACATAATGGACTCACTGACAAATTATCCAAGAGGCCGCGCTGATGGAAAGAGGTATATGGGAGGTCACTGAGGTGAAAGAACAGAATGAATTCAGATACTTTCACCGACCCTACATAGACCAAGGATATCAGCTCGCTCCTGGACCTTAACATGCTACACATCTTTTTTTGCTTTTTGATGGACAGAATATGTTTTTATACATGATGAACTGAAAATGTAAATATCCATGATACTGTGGTACCTGATAACAGCTCTATGACAAGCTGTAAACAGTACAAAATTTTGATGAAAGCACAGTGCTATGAACAATATTTATGTAAATATGGAACACTGTCATACACAGTGGGAACCACATATGCGTAAAGCATCTACAATATGTAATTTTTCTAAATATAATGAAAAGTTACGGATTTTTCCAGTGGAAAAAAAAAAAAAAAAAAAAAAAAAAAAAATAATATATATATATATATATATATATATAATATATTATATATATATATATTATATATATAATATAACTTTTTATTGATTTACCTGCGCAGTTTTTGTTCAGAAACAGAGCATAGTTCTGTGCAGTTTACAGTGGAAGAAACTGCACATGTGTGGTTTTTGTTCAGAAAAACTGCTCAGATGCTCAAAAGTAGGTTTTGTACCATGAGATCCAGAAATTCCACTTTATTCAAGGTATATAAGTTGTTGGCTTGCAAGGGAGTGCTTCATGACACTTGGATGGATGGTGAGAGATCCATTTTTTATGATTATTTGTCATGGTGACAAAATGAAGTGTAACAGATTGCCCCCTAAAGTTCAAAGTCAGAAAAGTTTGAGGACTCAAGTACTTTATCATATCAAGGATTGGATCAAAGATCATGGTTGGAAACGTGCAAAAATCAATCAAGGATTATAATGCAATATAATAATCATCACTAAGGTAGGCATTCCCAGACTCATAACATAAAAGTCTTAAAGCACAGTACATAAATACATCATGTCAAAGTGGATATAGGATGGACGTAGCCATCAAACATAAAACTCTTGGTATAATCATGAATACAAAACTCGTCGCAACCTGGATGGATGAAACTAGATCCAGGGTCTTGATCTCCATCTCTCGATCCACAATACGAATCTAACCATGTGAGCAAATGTTTCGAAGTCAAACATGGCAGAAACCACTTGATTACTAGTCAATGATGTGGATAATTAACGAGAGCGAGAGAAACCACCAATAATAACAATGGCTCTCAAGGTACTCCCAGTACAATCTATGAAGTGTGAATAGGTGATATGAAGTCGAACACTCATAGAATCATTCAATCAAAGGCTAATGATGAGAACATGTCATTGAAAGTGAGAAACCTGTCATCAAGGCATGCAGGCCTCAAGGTACTGAAGGTTTCTAGATCAACTTCCTAAATAATGAGCTAAAGTCGATAGGAAGCAACCCGTCGTAGGAAAGCCTACGACGCGAAACGTAATGTAAAGTTTTGAAAATAGTTTGCAAGGACTGACTCAAGGATGACTGACGTGATTGAAGGCTAAAATTTGAAAAGGAAATTTGAACTGAGGTTTAGACTTCTCTTGAACATATTGGTGACACGACAAAATGACTGGGCAACATTTGACTCAACAACAATACCGAAAACCAACTGAAGACTTTCAATAAGGTTCGATTACTATGAGACAAATGGATTCCCCAACCCAAACATACATGTGATGGAGTGTCATGTTCAAGAGCGACATACTGCCTGAAATACAAGAAACGAAATTTTCTTCTCAATTTCCCCCCACCATTACTGGCAAGTACCTCTTTATTTTTTTTACAAGCTTGAGGAGGATAATATATGCTTGTACTGTAAGCTCATCCTTTGGATGAGTCCATTGAAGTATTTTTAACGTACCCTAAGAAGGAATGGTTCAGTCCTGTTATGCTTAACGAGTCCTATACTATTTATTTTTTACGAGTCCAGTAAAGGAGTAACTCGATGTTGTTTTCTTTTAAAGAGTTTGAAAAAGACACACAAATGAAACTCATTCAATTCTTTTACCATAAAATTTTAACGAGGCCGAAGAAAGTAAATCTCGGTGTTCTTCAGTTTTTAGAGAGTCATAAGAAAAACATAAGTAGATTCCATCAGGTTATTTTTCGTAAGTTTTAGTCCCTCAGGTCCAAAAAAGGATAAAATAACACAAGAGAGAACTCTATTGACCATGTTTGATCAACGCATACCTTTTTCGTTTATAGTCTTGGCTCAGTCTGTAAAAGGGGTAAATTTATACTGAGTGGATGGTTGTTCATTTACTTTTACGAGTTCGAACAATCAAGTACTCAGTGGTCTTGTCTTGTTTTAAGAGTCTGAAAAAGGGCTTAAAGGAGGACTACATGGTTTCTCTTTTTGTAAGTTTTAACGAGTTCGAAAAAGTGATAAAAATATACTCATCTTACCGATTTTCAATTTAATTAATGAGCATGAAAAGACTGAAAGAACTCGACATTTTCATGTACGTTTTATGAGCATGAAAAGATAGCAAAAGGAGCTCGGGATTTTCATGAGTTTAACAAGTCTTGAAAATAATAAGCAAAATGGACTCAAGATAAGTTTCATTTTTACACAAGCTTGAAACAAAGAAAAATTATGCTTGAGGGTGGTTTCATTTTTACACAACCTTGAAACAAAGAAAATTATGCTTGAGGGTGGTTTCATTTTTACACAAGCTTGAATAGAGAACATTGTGCTTGAGGGTAGTTTTATTTTTACACAAGCTTGAAACAGAGAAAATTGTGCTTGAGGGTGGTTTCATTTTTACACGAGCTTGAAATAGAGAAAATTGTGCTTGAGATAAGTTTTCGTGCCCCCAACATAATGACTGCAAGGGAACATTCCCCCAAAACTTCATTTCATTCACTTGAGGAGACTAAAATGTTGGCATTATGGCATAGGTTTGATGCTATGGCATTGGTGTTGTCCTTGATGGCAACTCTCTTTGGTAACAAATCTCAGTTCAGGCTTTGAGAATGAAAGAAAAGGCATATACGCAGGTTCATCTAGAGTAAGGCGCGTATACATGCGGGTTAGACGTATCAAAGGCGCGTATATGTTGGAGAACTTGCTTTTGGACCATGGTAGTTAATCCTTGGGATTTGAACCTATGGTTTTGGACCATGGCGTCTCATCAGATGTGTTGATCCCAAGTTTTGGGTTCATGGTATTGAAATGTTATGGTTTTGGACCGTGGTATTATGGAAGGCCTAAGACTATAAAAGAGGAGGGAGATCTTGTGGCAAAGGATCATCTGAATTATTATTGAATATCTGAAAGGTGGTAGATCTGGAATATTGGTAATTGGGTTATGGTGCAGATCTGAATAAAGGAGGAACCTTAAGCGCAAAGATGTAGGATAAGTTCTATTGATGGGTCATAATCTTTAAGCTTGAATGATAGTATCTTTGTATGATTTTGGTCTGTTATATGTGGCGTTTGCTTGATCTATAACACTGATAATCTGGGTTAATTAGTGTTTTTGAATATCTGAAAGAGCGAATTATCCTTTATAGATTTGTACGCAGGTTCAATGAAGCGAAGGCGCGTATACACGCTGGTTCAGTGAATGAAAACAGTGTATACGCAGGTTGTTCCAAACACAGAAGCGTATGCACGCATGTTGCAGGTTATTGAAATAACATATATACTTTAAGTTGTGATCTAGCTGCTTTTATTTATTGTTGTTGTGTTCTGGGTTCAGTTTTTGGTGTGTGGTTTCTGGTACTTTGTTTTGGGTACAACTGTCAAAGAAGTATCTACTTGACTCAGATCTAATTGGTGGAAAGGAGATTGGTTGATGGAGAAATTCTTGATGTTTGATTGATGTTCATGGATCCAGTTTGAAAATTTATGAAACGTGGTCCCTGGAAGATTGTAGCCTTCTGTAGGCCAGCACCTACGTACTAGTATCTTGGCGTGTGAAAGAGCTAAAGGGGGTTGTAGCTCCCTTCCAGGAGAAGCTGGAGAACGAGAGAGGGTTGTAGCTCTCTGCAAGTTGCAACCTGTGTACTGGTAAAGGACTGCACCAGTACATTGTAAAAGAAGTTTCTAATTTTAAAAGAAGATAGAGATGAATTGCAGCAGGTGGTTTTCACCCACATTGGGTTTCCACCTTATATCTTGTGTTCTTGTGTGTGATTGTCTTTCTGCTTTGTTTTACTGTCTCTGGTTACTGGTTATTTGATTCTGCAACACAGATTAACAATCATCATCAGAAAGATAGAGTAAATTAAAAGTTTGCTTTGTATACGCGAGTTTCTTTCTGCATAGTTGCGTATATACGCGGGTTTAACTAACTGAAGTAGCGTATATCATTTATTTTTGAAAAGGAATATTTGACTTGATAATACTGATTCACCCCCCCTCTCAATATTATTTCCAACAATTGGTATCAGAGCAGGTCCTTCAGAAGAAGCTTGATCGCTGGAAGGAAGATTTATCATCATGAGCAATTACGAGAGGGAAGCATCAATCAGGCCACTGATTTTTGATGGGACAAACTTCGTATATTGGAATGTAAGAGTTACTGCCTATCTTCAATCTCTTGATACATAAGTCTGGGATATCATAGATAAAGGGTATACTTTTCCATCAGCAACTCCTACAGATCCGACTGAGAAGAAGAAATATGAAACAAATGCAAAGGCGGTCAATACTCTATTAGGATGCCTATCTCAATCAGAATTTGTCAAGGTAATGCAGTTTAAATGCGCAAAAGAGATATGGGACAAGATTGTTCTGAGCTATGAAGGAGATGATCAGGTAAAACGAGCAAAAATTCAAACCCTCAGGATTTAGTATGAAAATCTCAAGATGTATAATGATGAAAGTGTGGCTAATTATTTTCTTCGTATAGATGAGATTGTTAATTGTATGAAAAATTTGGGTGAAGAAATAAAAGAGGCTGTTGTGGTTGAAGAAGTTCTAAGATCCTTGTCCTCTAGATTTGAATCTAAAGTTTTTGCTATAGAAGAAAAGGAGAATCTACAAAACCTTAAAATGTCACAGCTGCACGGAATTCTAACTGCTTATGAAATGAGGAAAGGAGG